>JASKDV010180687.1:0-12544 GCA_032466395.1 Aegires albopunctatus
AAGAAGAAGAAGAAGAAGAAGAAGAAGAAGAAGAAGAAGAAGAAGAAGAAGAAGAAGAAGAAGAAGAAGAAGCTGAAGAAGAAGAAGAAGCAGCTGAAGAAGAAGAAGAGCACCTTATAGCCACCATGATACCAATAACAGATAAGAAAATAACCAACAGCAACCTTTTACAGCCTCGATTTTTAAATTGGAAAGTAAAAGCCGACACAAAGGGAGAAGCATTTTAGAAATCAAGTTCCTTCGAGATATACAAGAATCCATAAACAATGTAATCAATTTAACTTCAAGATGAGATATGCCAAGAAAAAAAAAAAAATCTTAATAAGAACACCAAAAGCACATACACACACGCATGATTTTGTATGAGAAACACAGAAAGCTTATATACATGAAATCCAGGTGAGCCATTCAAATGCGAGCTATAGAAGGAGATAAAACAAAGACATTAAGCTTAACTGGAATTGTCAGGATAGCTGTGATAGGTAGGGCTAATCTAACAAAACAAAAATCAGTAAAACCGCAACAGATTTCAACAGATGAACATCGTTGAAGGTGAGAATCAAAGAAAGAAAAGGGGTGGGAAAGTTGATATTTAGTTAAGTAATAACAATACACATACTTCTCTCATTCAAGTATCAAAGATTCAAACTGATAGTAGTTTTAGTATCACAGTGAAAGAAATCAACAATTAGGGCAAAGCAAATGAGATAACGAAGAATGTAACCAACGAACAATTATGCGGGTTGACTAGAACATTCCCTGCCTAAAATAGAATTTCATTAAGTACGGAAACTACTGTACCTTGCCGTAATCCTCTGAAACAAGCGATCCTTCGATATCAGCAAGCCAGCTCTCCACGTCTTCCACATTGCGATTGAATTGCTGTTGATGTGAAGCCTCGTTTAATTTGGCACCTGAAATTAGCAAATGCAGAAATGCAAATCTTTTTAAAAAGCGGACCAATTCACTACACATCCTTAGGTGGCTGATGATGTTAAAAAGTAGGATCAATATTTACTTTATTTCATCTTTACAAAAATCATTGGTTAACAAGAAAAAAAATGATGTTTCTTCCGAAGCCTCGTTTAATTTGGCACCTGAAATTAGTAAACGCAGAAATACAAGCGGACCAATTCACCGCAGATCCTTAAGGGGCTGATGATGTTAAAAAGTAGGATCAATGTTTACTTCATTTAATCTTTACAAATCATTGGTTTACTAGAGGAAAAAAAAAAAGGATGTTGCTTCTAAAGTGTACTTGAATTTTACGAGGTCTTACCCTTCTTGCTAGTCTTCTTTTTCAACTGGTCCCATAAATCTTCTATTTCATCAATGCGTTCTCTGAAATAAAGTAAAGAAATACAGTCACGATAAAGCCATTGCAAAAAAATAATAAAATAATAATAATAATAATAATAATACAACAACAAAGGAACAGGCAAAATGTGTTATATACTTAATATATAAATAAAATTCCACTTTATTTTTACCAGAGGGGAAATTATCATCGTCACGAGCGTCAACCGAAGAACAGCACAGCAACGTAGGCAATTCGTGTAAATAACCTTACCCAAGAGTTAAACTCAGTGTCTCTAATGAGATTCGAACCTGCCACTTTTCACCTGCGAGTCCAACGGCTTAACCGTCTGGCCACCGCGATGGTATTTTCATGATGTTTTTGTACAATGGCTGACTGACCCACATAAAAGATTGGAAAGGAAAGAAGCTCATAGAAACTATCAGAGACGTTGAAGATTGAAAGAAATGGTGAACAAACAGTACAATCATTTAAAGTTCCCCAACAGTCAATGTCTATGAGAATGAAAATAGTGACACGGCATGGTATTCAATAAAAAGTATATTAATTCTTATAGCTAACATAACAAAACCCATTTTACACCTGGGTACGGTGAGGAAATGGGTGTAAAAAGTCTTTCCCAAGAACTTAACATTGCGCCCAACCATGATTCGAACCTGGGACCTTTCGATCACCAGCCCAAATGTCTACCACTAGACCACGATGCCACACAAACAAAAACATAAGAACTTGATTAAATAAATTTAAATTAATTAAATAAGAACTACAAGATAATGACTGACTTGATGGGGCCCTTGGCATAGTGGTCTTTATCAATCAGCTCCTGGCCAGTGGTACGGATGCTCTCAATGCGATTTTTATTAGCATCCACTTCAGCTTCAAAGTTCTGATGTTTCTGTAACTTGGTCTGTAAGTTGGTTGGATCCTAAAAGAGAACCAGATTATCAAATGAGAAAAGGAAAGAAAGCCTTTTTTTTCTCCAACATATTCATGTTGTTGTTGTATTGAATTTTACCCATGTCCACTACTTTGGTGACATCAGGGTTTTCCTAGACTGCCTTGTAAACAGCCAAGAGGGTTCTTATATGCATCTATACATATAGGTCCTCCTAGATCATAGTCTCTCTCCGATAGGAATCGGCACTTGTTTTATCTTAGCCACTTAAGGATAGGTAGCAGATAGAAAAATAAAAAAAGTAAAAAAATTGGATTTCAGATTTAAGCCTGCATGGGTTTGAACCAGAATCCTTTGGCCTGGCAGACGAGCAGTGTCTTACCCATTGAGTATATACCTACTCCTCCATTAGAGGAGAGAGGAGGCAGATCAGAAAGATGACAGGATTGATTAACTGAAAGTGCAGATATTTACCCTCTCTCCATTGTTGGTCATCTCATCATTCATGGAGAAAGGGCGTAGAGGGAAAGCAGAGAACATTGGAAAAAGTTGTCCAATGTATGTTTTTAACAAAGGGTTAAAACTATGAATCAAGAGTGAAATGGTTAACCACTACATACCAAATAGCTTTCATCAGAGGCAGTCTTCAGTTTTTCATTAATCCATCCTTTTGTTTCATCGCAGTCGCGCTCAAAGATTTGGAACTCGTAGGACTGTTCTAGCATGTACCTGCGTTCACTGGATTTCTCATAAAGGGCACTACGGCGAGCCAGAAGCTGGGAGGAAATAGCAATTTTAAATAAAAAGTATTGTGAATGAATATCTACTAAAGAAAAAAAATTTGCACGAGAGTAAATTAACTACTGGCAGCATTTAAAATGAATAGGGAAACATGGATGTTTATGAATGTTAACAAATAAAGACAATGCTGATTGACTCATTAATGCTTATGTGTAAGTACTTTTCCTTCAAGATACCCAGTTCAACACATATGTTCTAAATATACATTAAAGGAAACAACAAATGACTAAAGTCTCAGAATTGATTGACAAAAGAGTCAAGACTTAAAATAATTTATTTTTTCTTCTTTCGATAGAAAGACTATCTCCAACAAAATCAAGACAGATAACTACAACTGCTATGACTAAAAATTTCACAGAGGTCCAAAAAATGACGTTTTTATATACCTGATCACGCCTTGCTGCAATATCCTCTGAAGCATAGTGTTCATTTTCAATCAACTTGGTGGCAAATTCATCTAGGGCCTGAAAAGAGATTCATTCAACATGACGTTATGCTCTCAAACCAATATAAAAGCAACGTTGGGAAAGGGAAAAGAAAAAGAAAAAAGAAAAAAACATTTATGGACAGAAATGAAAATGTGTATAAAAATATCAATTCAGCGTTACAATTCAATCATTTTGAGCAATATATATAAGCACTTTCAAAACTAAAGTTTCATTAATGTAAAACTTTGGTAATGATTAATGCTATACATAGATCTGATGATATATTCTTAGCTCTCGTTTGACAAAGAAAGCTATAGATAGCCCACTTGCACAATGGAAAGTCAATTGTGTAAAAAGAGGTGACCTTCAGGCAATAATGTGAAGTGATATTTAAAGATAAATGGAACATATTCCTGATTTTTCAAAAGACACCAATTCATCAATTTTTACACATTAAAGGTTCATCTAACTTTAAACGCACAGTTGGCAAGATCTATTGAACTTCATTGTGTAACAATTGACGGACATGACGTGTATAAAGTGCGATATCCACTATGCTCAATCTTCCTACCTTGATCTTCTCTTCTTGGGCAGCCAGTGATTTCTCAAAGTCCCCATGTTTCTTGGTCAGAGCTTCTACACTATCCAAGGAATCACCAAGATCGTCATTCACCAAGAACGCCTCTTGCTTAGTCATCCATGTGTCCGCCTGCTCCGTGTCTCGCAAAAACAACTGCAAATCCATGCACTGCTCATACTGGACACGTCGCTCTTCCCACAATTCTAGCAGGGTGTGCTTCTCCTGGCTCAATGTTTCCAACTGAAATGAACAACGATTGCATTGGCTTGCAATGAAAGGAGTACCACAACAAATAAAAATAAAACCACTAAAAATTAATAAAAGCTCATTTTCCTGTATTTCCAAATAGTATTATTGTAGAGAATATTCAGAATAATCGTTTGGAAAATTCAATTGTTCTCAATAGGTTCATCATATAAGTCATTGAGAGGTATTGGATATTAATATATAATAATATGTCTTAAAATTTCATATGGCTTGTTATGTTTCCTTTTTTTATTTTTTTTTCCCTGGTCCACCCAATGGACTTTGATTCAAAATATAAAAGAAAGAATGCATCATTGGCTCACCTTGTCTTTCACTTCCTCAGCGGCAAAATGGTTGCTTTCTACAAGACGCATGCCTGATTGTGATGTGGTACGGAAACTATCCTCTCTGGCATCAATCTCACCCTAAAATGGATCAAATGAAACATGAGATGCAAATATAAGAAATGATAAACTATATTATCCAAAACGGAAATATGACTTGGATTACATGGCAACACAAAGTGATGACAATAGACATAACAAAATAATAATATATATCTAATAATAATAATAAACAAACCGGGTTAGCGATGACGATGTTAAAAATGATGATGAGAATGGTGATGATGAGGATGGTGGGGAGCGAAGTAAAAATTGTAAATTGTAATTCAAATAAATCCTGAAAATGCTTAATCTTAATCCTTAACTTTGCTTCGATACAAAATTTTATTGAGAAAGAAGCGTGAAACTTTTCATAAGCGTTTTATAAAAATGCCGTATAAATCAAGAAAGACCATACATATTATACCTTGTGCTCGCTGTGCCTGTCTAGTAGAGCCTCAGCTCCTGCAACATCCTTAGCGAGTTCATCAGCAGAAATAATAGCTTTCATGTCAGTGATCCAAGAAACAAGATCTCGGAAATCAGAGAGGAACCGCTGGAGGTAGTAGGAATCATCCAAACGTGTCCTGCGTCCTTGGGCCTGTGACATTGGAAAACGGAAGATTATAATATTAACAGGAATAAAATATAATCCTATGCGTAACGTTGAAGATAAGTTCAAGGCTTGTGTTATGAGAAACAATACAATCTATGTCAGTCGTAAACCGTCAATGTGATTATAATCTTTTACAAAATTCATGATATTTATCCGTGAAATATATACATTTTAAAGAACATAAGTAGGGTGGTACCTTTGTTTTCAATGTTCCCCAATTCTGAGAAATTTCTTTTTGCTTGTCTTGGATTTGCTCAGCCTGGGGAGTGTGAATTTCTTGAAGGCGGTCTGCCTCAGCTCCTAGTGTAGTGACCTGGAAAAAGTTATTCATAACAAAAGTTTAGGACAAAAAAAAATGATAAGTATGTGTGAGTCCTTCTATGTGACAAATGATTTTTTTTTAAAAAGCCTTTTACTAGAGATATGCAAAATAAAGTCCTGGATTTTCATTGAAAAATAATTAACCTTTTACCAACATCACTCATACTACACGTAACGAACCTCATTGTAAAAATTTCAACCATTCTCTATAATTTTTTTCAATATTATCAATCACGTTTCAAACACCCACTCTCATGAACCCAAAAGCAAACATTTGTCAAAAAATTGTATAAGTATATAATCTGGTTTAAAATGACCATTATCAAAAAGATAAAAAAGTGAAGAGAAGACAAACCTTTTCTTCTAAAGCTGCCAGGTCCCTCTCTACACCCTCGTGTTTCCTTTGCAAAGCTTGAACGCTGGCAAGATCACGGCCATAGTCATCAGAGGAAAGGACAGCATCTTTTTCTTGAATCCAAGAGATGGTTTCATCAGCATCCCTGGTAGAAAAGAAAGCCAAAGGGACAAGTCAATCGCAGAATTTGTGACTTTATCTCAAAAGGCTGTAAATTCTTTAAAACAGCCAAAACTTGGACCTAACATCGTTATTGTACCATAAGTACATATTCCATATTTCATTAGAGTAATTACGGCAAGAATTATTGAAGCCATTCTTAATAATTGGGCCATTGATTGCAAGTCTCACAATCTTTAGAAAAAGAGTTCCATATAGCAGCATCTAGTTTGCCAAGATGTCAATTGCCAAAAAGATCAAATCTATTAGTAGTAGGGTTGTTTTTTTTTATAATATTGAATTTTCGGATCTAAAACATGATATCTTATATAACGATCAAAGTTTGCATCCAAACAGGAAGGTTTTCTTAAGTGTCATTTTAACAAATATACAAAAATTCCGACAGGTGTAAGAAGGGGTTTGCTAGACGAGTAGGGGGGGCCCAATGCACTAACCTGTTAAATCTTTGAATTTCATGTGCACCAAACAATTTCTCTTGTCTGAGAAGAGATAACTGACGAAGTCTTTGCCATGCATCGTTTACCTCCTGCAAACAAAAAAAAACAAAAAAATTAACATAAAGGTAAAAAGATGCTGTGAGATTTACATCTGGTAACACATGATAATATTGATGATTCGATGACCTGCCTGCACTCTCCAAGAATTAATATTTTAAAGTTTTTTTTTATCTATTTCCGTAAGAGCAAAAACTTAAATTATTTATTTCGCAATTACGGTAATGTGTAAGAATCAAATACTGCAAATCAGTTGATAAAAATGTATTTCTTTAACTAATGTGGTCATCTTAAGACTACATTGAAAATATAAAGAATTCTAAGGCAAACGTTAAAAAGGAAACAAATCAGAATGAAAGGAGTTTGTGGAGATAAACGATTTATTCATTTTTTTGCTGCTTGATTATTCAACCCAACCAACGATGATTTACGATTAGCTCTGGGTTTTAAACATCACTGTACACTAGGCGATTTTTCAATTTAGCCCCTCATATCTGAGAAGATCTTATTCAAAAACCTTTGTGCCATGTAGGGAACTTGGCATGCTAAATAAAATTCAACTTGCAGAGTGAGACAATTTCAAATAACTTATTTAATAAATAATTTTCCATCAAAAGAAAAGTAATGTAATTCATCTAAGTTGTACCTAGTTTCAAGGCCGTTGTTGTTGTATTGAATTTTACCCATGTCCACTTCTTTGGTGATATCAGGGATTTTCTAGACTGCCTTGTAAACAGCCAAGGGTTCTTTTACATGCATATATTATACACATGGGACCTCCGATATTATAATCAGTCTCCGATAGGACTTGGCACTCTTTATCCTATCAAATTAAGGATAGGGGGCAGAAGGAAACCAGAAAAAAATTTGAATTTCAAATTCAAGCCTGCACGGGTTTGAACCAGGGACCTTTGGTTTGGTAGGGTTTCAAGGTCAATTAAGACCATAAAAAACTCCCACCAAACACTGCCATAACTTCAGCTATTTAGACTAAGTAGAATTGAGAATTCAAATGGTTATATGATTATTAAACATTGGCTTACTTTTTTTTCAAAAAAATGAATTGAAAAGTCATAAAAATAACTCACCTGCTGTTTTTGACGGATGGTCTCCTCTTCTGGATGGCCTTCTGAGACGAGTTGTTCGGCCAAAGTGTTGATCTCATTCACTTTTTCTTCATGATTTTGTAAATCCTGAGTAATGATGAAATAGAGAAAGATACACACTGAATCAGTCAATTCACAGCCAACCATATTACAACACCAGTGTAACAATTTTTGTGGCCAAAGTGGTAATTTAAATTACCCATTTTTAGAAGTGCTGATCAATCGTTTAAAAGGACATATTGCAAACAAAAAAATTGAATTTTTACAAATTACTACTTAATTATTATCAAACAGTATAAAAAAGTCTTTTCTTCTTTGTAGTTTTTCTTTATCCTCATATTCTCTATTCGACCAAAATTTCATATTTCAAAAATTTTAAGATCAATGATATTAATTATATATTAAAAAAACTGGTACTTAAAAAAAATAATCCCAACCTTTTGGAATTCGTCAAATTTTTTCTGCAAGACCTCAACGTGCTCCAAGTCAGAGCCAAACTCATCAGAGGTGACGAAAGTTTCCTGGAAAAGATTTGGAGAGGAATATCAAAATGAAATAAATCAAACACCAAGGTCAAGGTAAAAGCAAACACAATTGAGGCTGACTTGTACTTTTAATTAATTATTTAACTGCAAAACACAAATTTTTAAAGTTCTAGATTCTAACCCAATACAAAATATATACGAGGGCCACTGTCAAGTTTAAAAACTTCAAGATATTTCTTTTTTCTTTCTTTCAACATGAATGGAACCAATAAATGAGGAGTCGCTTTGATTTCAAACATTTAATACCAAGACTGTTTTATCCAAATACTACATTCATGATGCTAAAGGAAGAAAAAAAAAACAAAAAAAAACTTACTTTATCGTTGATCCAGAACATGACTTCTCGGCACTCCCTCATAAATTGGACAAGTTTCAAGGCTTGCTGTAACTTGGTTCCTTTATCTTGCAGGCGAGACAGGAGAAGGGCCCACAGGCGGTGCAACTCATCAAGACGTTCCTGTTTAAAGATTTGTTTTATTACGTTGTTAAATCAAAATGTTTTCATTTATTGAATTTACAAGAGATAGATCTATATTAACAAAGATATGCGCAGGCGCAAATTAATTTGCTTATATGTATAAACTGAGGGCTGACAATTGAAAATAGTACAATATGTAATCAGTTGAAGATGTCATTAAGTTTCATGGTGTCAAATGACATTTGGAGGAACAAAATCCGTACGCGGAAAGGCATTTTGAAATAGAGAGGTAAAATAAAGAGCATTCTTATATAGCGTGTTTCCACTAAATGTGCTCAATACACTTTACAGAGTTTCCCTGGCAGGCCATTACAATTCAAAATCCGTCTCATCTATTTTTCTCTTAATCATTTTACACCTGGGTACAGTGAGGAAATGCGTGTAAAGAGTCTTTCCCAAGAACTCAACATCGCGTCCAACCGGGATTCGAACCTTGGACCTTTTGATCACCAGCCCAATTGTCTACCACTAGACCACGATGCCACGTAAGGAGAAATTTAAAAAGTTCACGCGGAAGTCTAAGGTCAAACAAAGGAAATGGCTATGAAGCCCCAAAGAAGGTTAACAGAGAGCTCTGCGACAACAAATTAAATCACAGCTCTTCCGATCTCCCTTGGATGATTGCTTAATTGGAATAATTCCTCTGGAGCGCGATGATTTCTATGAAAATTATACTGAATGTGCATATTTGGCAATTTCCTCAAATGATTTACAAAAATTATCCAGAGATCGTTATTATAATAATAACCTTAAAAATCTCAACATAATTTATTAGATTTGGATGTAAAGAGTACAGTAATTATAATAGTAACAAATGTGTAAGTCTTAAAATTTGATTCACAAATGGAACGAGCAAGTCCTAAAAATATAATAAAATAAAAAAATTTAAAAAAAAGAAAGGAAAGGACTCTTACCTGAATGACCTCTGAGGCAAAGTGTTCTTGCTTGATCATTTCATTTCCCGTTTCGTCTAATACCTGAATGGCATTGGCGTGTGCAGCCACTTCTGCTTCAAATGCTTGGTGTCGTTGGATCTTTGCCTGAGAGGAAATTGAGTGGGGGAAAATCACTAGTTAAAATTACCTTTCAAATTAAAAAAAATTATGATATAAAATGTATATTGGATGGAGGAAAAATTTTAAGAGCAATTTAAAAGAAAAAAGAAAAAACTTCTTTTTTTTTTTCCACAATTTCTTCATTTGGACAAAGACACCTCCATCTTAACGGTCAGGTAATCAATCCCATCTGCTTAAAATTTGTGAGCGAGGATAAATTAAAGGTATATAAGATGCGTGCTATTTAAAATCTTTTAAGCCATATATATATACAAGCAATAATTATTCTATAGCCTTACAAAATCTACCATTTAAAATTCTTCACCACGTATCAAACCATGTTGTTAACCTACCTGCAAATTTGTTGGATCTTTGTAGCTTTCATCTGAAGCAGTTTGCAGTTTCTCGTGGATCCATGACTCAAGCTCATCGGCATCCCGTTTGAAATACTGATAGGCACGGGAGTCTTCAAGGTTGATTCTGCGGTCTTGGCAAGCATTTTTAAATGCTGCGTAACGGCTGAGGACTTCATCTCTCCTGTTTTGGATGTCCTCTGCCGTTTCCAGGACCTTTATCTCTGGAACTGTCGGTTCTGTCATTGTGACGGCTTATCGTGTCTGAAGGAAGAAATGTTCATTGTTAAATTTGATTGAGATCCATAAATTGAAATAAGGTTGATGATGATGATGATATGATAACGATGATCAACTAAGAGAGTTTGAATATATATTTATATCAAGATCCAATCTGTTTTGTTTTGTCTTGCTCTTTTTGCCTTGTAATATATTTCAGTATAAAAATTGATAAAAAGGAAATAAGAAAAGAAAAAAACATCGATTTCGAGTTCCATGTCATACATAACGGTAAATCAGTGCTCTATGAGCTAGACTATGGAGATTGGAGATAATAAGAAAACAGCACATTCATGAAAACACTCCACACAAATATGATAATAATAACACTCATGATTCAGAGCTCATTTACCTGGCCCCCACCCATTAGTCAAGATATGAAGAAGTGTGGTGAACAAGAAGTAGGCTGCAGTGTACGTCAGACACAGTACAATAACGGCCAATAGAAATAAGTCTGGGTGATCTTCTAGAAAAGGGCACTTAAACATGAAATCCTTAAAATCAATCAGCCTTCCCTAGGAAACGTGTTATTGGAAAATCCTTTTAAAAAAATGCTTTGGATTTGCTAAGAAGTGTATTGAAGAAGTTATTCAATAGAGTGTACCAGTATCTGGTCCTTGTGATCTTATGGTTTAAAAAGTTTTGGGGGTTTTTTTAAGTAAAAAGACTTAATATATATGACAAAAAGGAGTCCCAGAGAAAAATAATTATAACAGCAATTTTTAACAAATTACATTAAATCCAAATGAAAAACAAAAACCTAATATGTATCCCTAAATTAGAATGCATTATTATGGTTTACCACAAATTAAAACAAAAATAAAAACAAAAAGGTAGATCTATCTAGACCCTGAAAAATCTACAACAAACACTGAAACTTGCTGCTAAACTAAATTTTGAAAATTTGTTAAAATTCCATACCCACTAACTAGATCTAGATCTAGATCTATAAATTTAGATAAATCTAGTCAAGGTGAGGAACTGAATTTATTCGTTACAGTGCAGTTAAAATGCCGGTTTCCCCAAAGCTTTTAGCTCCACATTCTGAACAGTACGAAATATGCCTATGATTATCAAAAGCATCTAGATCTATATAATAAACATAGATCTAGATCTCTAGATATAATAATATTATGATACAACGCAAAACAAAATCACGACACATTTTCAATTTCTAGTAGGAAATTCTGACTAAAACTTCGAACACACATCAAAGCCCCGACCAGGTCAACACAAACTCAAAAAGCTCTAAGCTTAGACCGGAGGTGAGTAATTTGTGGCTGGATGCAACCTCTGCAGCTGACTCAAAGGGGAGAGTGGGAAAAACAATCAATATATTATTACAGTTACACCAGTTAAACACATTACAACGCTTTCCGATCACAGAAAACATTTGATCTACTTGGAAACAGATTGAAATCGAAGGACACTCAAATATATAAAGGAATATTAAAAACCACGAAGGATCGGCTTAGGTGTATAAGCAAATAGATCTATCTAGAAATCTAGAACATCTGCAACTTTTCGGGTTAGAGTTATTTTCGGCCGAGGCTTCCGTGTGTATTCGATCTATGATAGGTCTTCGGTTGGGACAAGTTATGTTAATGATGTTCCATGCAAACCTCTTCGATAGGGATCACGTTCAAGAGCTTTCCGCGACCATCCGTTTGCTTTCTAACGGTGGATGAAAATAATAAAAGGCAAGGATATAAAATATAACGACGATAAAAATAAAAAAAACGTCGAGCTCGACGACTACCTTATTAGTCAATGAACATTCGTCGCCTGCAAGCCGCCAATAGATCTCGTCTGCTAGCAATAGCACGGAGACATTCCCTCGCTTCTTTTATCGATTGGCCGCGTCGATCGCATCGCATCAATTCATACATAATATTGTTACCGACCCGGACCTCCACAACAGACGGTCCCATAGCCTCTAGAGGAGCACGTTGCTTGGTCAGAACTAGATCTATCTACATAAAACGATCTGTGCTATTTGTAATAAATTCAATAGGGATAAATAATGTGTAGGCCTATACAATATCACAACACACGTAATAGGTATAATTATACACACGCATTCACTCTCTCTCTCTCTCTCTCTCTCTCTC
>JASKDV010180698.1:0-12544 GCA_032466395.1 Aegires albopunctatus
GAATAATATCAAAAGGTTTGAGAAGTTTATCCAAATTAACATAGCTATAAGTTGCATTTTACATTATCATCCAAGCTCAACAAAAGTTATGAAATTCAGATGAGTTATTCTTCCATCATTTTATTTCAACTATGAGAAATAAATATCTATTTTATTTTTATGCTTTTTAATTCTAGTTCCAGCAAAATCATGAAGTGTATTGATGTTAGTAATGGACAATTAACATATAAAGATACTTATGTTTTGGTTGCGCTTTATTAAAAAAAAAAGAAATTATTTGATTAATTTTTTTAAATATTTCTGGTCTTTTGATAAACTTCTACTATCAGCTGCACTCAACCCATGAAAAATTGAGCCGCTTCTTATATTTCCTCTTTTCTCTGTCTCCTCTTCTGCTATGTTTTCTGAAAAACATTGTTTATTTTTAAAAATTTTTTTTGCTCATCGTGTCCTTGCTGACTCTTTTTCTGCTTCGAGCAAATATCAAGGTTCTCAATACATAAGAAATATGATTTATCAAAGATTAACAATAGAAAATTTTGATATTTAACATGTGCAGCTCTGTCAAACACAACCATTTTATTACTTCGGCATCCGTGATGGCAACAGTGGTTTGAACTGATCGTAAATTTGGTTTGAAGGTATTAGATTGTTACATTCCCCATATTTCAATATATTGAGGAGTCTTTGTTTTCTATCCTAGAATTGTGATCAAACTTCAAGGACCATTTTATGAACCTTAAGTAGATCTTAAGTCCATGAAATTAAGCCGTACTCAAAAAGTCAAGATCACCATTGTGATGGATGCTGGGACCCCCCCACCCTGAAAAAAAAACAACAAAACAAAAAACAACATCAAACTAACCCCCAAAAAACAAACAAAATCAACAAAAAAACAAAAACAACAACAACAAAACAATAGAAGCAACTGCAATAATCAGTATCACATTTATACCTTTATTCTTCATATTTATCCGTCTGAAATATTTGTTGTTTTTGGTTTGTTCGTTGTTTTAGGTTTTTGCATTCAGTGCTATTTAATTTTTATGATATTTGGAAACTACAACTGATTTTTTGGCTATTTTTCAAGGATAATGAAAATAGAAAAATGTGTCAATGGCTTAAACAATTCTTAATATTTATGAACCACAGCTGAGAAAGTATATTAAAATAAAAAACAAAGATATAAGAGTCAAGGAAAATTTGAAGGTACTCACAAAATGATTTTTCAAGAAATGCTGTCCATTCCCCAAAAATATAGTTTGTAATGTTTTGACTTGTTGAATTTCCTTTTAGGTATTGCCTTGTATTTTTATTAATAAAATTATGTTGCTTCTAGCAGTATAAAAGCACAGCACTGATGACAAAATTTTAATGGAAAAATAAGAGCCGTAAGAGTATTTGATTTGTATTGTTTATCTCAACAGCCCTGCACAGCAACGACTATGACTTGGGTGACACCTTAAAAGGTTTCTTTAGTCCTTTAAGTTTTGTCTTAGCTCTCTTTCTTTTTTTTACCTACCTACCTACTTACCTCCAACCTGCATGCCCAATGTAGCCACCACTAGCCCTCCTTACACTTCTTTTCAATCTCTTAACACCAGCCAGGGGAAGGAGCTTTTAGATAGATGCATTGAATACAACAATAGGCAAGGCTTACCACCAAAAAACAAAAACAAAACGAAACCCAACCAAATCATACATAGCTTAATTAGCATGATTATATTTCAGGTTGGAATTTTTCTCAATAGAAAACAAGCATTGCCCAAACTAATTCAAATCAAAATTGGAAAAGAAAATGTTGAAACAGAGAATAAGTATAATTTTTAAATCTAGCCAAAGATAAACATACCATCGGAAATGAAACAATCCTCTCTCACAATGAAAAACAAAGTGTGTTAGATAAAACAACGAATGATTGTCTTTATTTGGGTCTGACTGTATCTTATACGTAAAGAGATATTGTTGGATAATCAGGACTAAAAAAAATAGACATAATTGCTAGCCTCTCAATTATTGTCTGATCTATTTATCTTGGTAATATATAAATGCATGATGCTTTCATCAGAGATCATTCTTCAGATCCAAACCGTAAATAAGATTTCACATTTTAGCAGGAGATGCATTTCCTTACCATCAAATCTTGAATATTACAGAGATAAATTATTGGTTGAAACACTCAAATGATTTATTTCAGAAGATTGGAAAATCATTGTATTTTTACACAAATCAAATTCTGAATAAGAAGACTTGCTTTTTTTTTGGTTTTGTTTTTCTAAAAACATTAACAATTTTATCAATACAACTTAGCAGGTTCATGAATGAATTGAAGTTAAAACTAAATCACAAAACTTTTTTTTTTGTGGGTCATGGCTTATATATGATTATGCTAATGGTGGACCGGCATGAATATGATATTATGGACCATGTAGAAACATTTTAATCAATACTACCATCATATGAAAAACTGGCATCATTTATGAATATCAAAGATGGTATTTAAAAAGTTTACTTTTGTTGTAATAGAGAGATGTTAATTACGTCATTCAGTCTTAGTTTACAAACAAGGTACTCACAACTCCCATGGAAACTCAGGCTATTGACAAAACAAAAGGCAATTTCTGTCCTGAGCAACCAATGACAGAAAGCTAGGTTCTTTTGCCTTAGGGGTTCTTAGTCGGTTTATTCCTGTTGAATATTCTGTGTCAATCTGCTCAGCTTTAGCATAAATATCCGATCCACACTGTCTACTTTCAGGCCATTTGACTCAATTGTCAGAGAAAATACAACCCATTTGTCATACCAGTGCGCCCATGCCACTGACCTCGAAAACAGAAGTAGCATTCTTATAGGTCAGAGGTCGTGGGTGTGCATCAAAGAAGTTCCCATTGCTTTCAAACCCTTGATTTTAGAAATCATCAATTTTTGTCCTATTTTCTTTCAACTGGCTTCATTTACATCCTTGTTTTGTATTATGTATTGATGCACAACAATTTTTCCCTATTTATAGATGGAGCAGACAGCTCAGTGAGTAAGGTGCTCGCCTACCAAGCCAAAGGTCCCTGGTTCAAACCCTTGCAGGCTTGAATTTGTAATCCGAATTTTCGGGTTTCCTTCTGCCCCCTATCCTTAAGTTGTATAGGGTAAAGAGTGACAAGTCCTGCCGGAGACAGACTATAATCTTGTATGTCCCATGTGTTAAACGCATGTAAAAGAACCCGTGGCTGTTTACAAGGCAGTCTAAGAAAACCCTGATATCACCAAATAAGTGGATAAGGGTAAATCCAATACAATTATAACAACAAAATTTCCTATTTGTGAGACTGAAATAATGACAATCCATTCAGTAGTTCTTCCTATTGAATTTACAGAAGATTGGTAAAATTCTTGCTGTTATGAATGATTATGGAAGCAAAGGTGTCTCATTCTTGGCTTTAGATTTCAACATAAATTGCCTCTTCTGTTCCCTTTTGGTTTTAATATCATCCCAACTTTGTTTTCTACCCAATATCTTCTGGTTTGCAGTCCCAACCTACAATAAATTACCTTGTTTCTAACCCATATATAAATTACTGAAGGTAAACTTAAAAATGTAAAATGCTTGCATTGCATAACAAATAACACATTGAAAAGCGAAGGCAATTAATAAACACACAAAATTAGCACTGATGTTTTTTTCTGCTTCTTGCTCTTCAGTTTATAATCAGCTTGTTAAATTTTGTCTTCAAAACTACCATTACAAAATTATGCTTTAATTTAACCAATAAAAATCTAAAACCCTAAATTTAATATAACATTATATTACAATATTGTATTATATAAAGTATTAATAATGTTTCACTCAAAAATTCAAAGCCTAGTTTTCAAAACTGCTTCATGTATTAATGAAATTAGGCGTGTACGTAACATGGAGTACTATTAGATTTCGATTGCCACAGAAAGTCTTTTTGATTTGTGGATTTTATTATTTTTTTTTAAAAATTATTTATTTTTGTTTGTTTACCCACATGTGCCCTTTTTACTTTATGCAGAGTAAAAATAGATGAAAAACATCTTACACGTAATCTGTAATACATATATTTTTTATTTTGACTTTCTACGATTTTTGTAAAAATGTTCTTGCATTTCCAATGTAATCATTACACTATTACACATCAGATTTTCAAGGATTGCACTGCACTTTATTTTCCTTGCTTGGAGCCATAGACGTGATGTTTGATATGATACATTATACAAAACATATATCATATTTCGGAGATTTTGGTTGGATTTTCATATTCTTATGAATATTGTCTACCCATTATGGCAAATATTATAAAATACTGTATATTACTTTCTCATTTTATGGTGCTTATGCAATTTTTGAGGTGAAAAAGGTTGTCTGATATGAAAACAGTGTTTATTTGATTCACCTCAGAATAGAAGTTAGAATTATTGAAACGCAGTCCTTTTAAATGATATTCATGATTAAAGGTCGAGAAATCTTTCTCAGAGAATTGCATTGGTTTTGATGGATGATTTTATTTGATGTTGTTAAGAAGTCACTCAAAGGACAATGATATGCTGATTTATGAACTATTTTTTTAATTATATGAATTGATTTTTGATTGGTTGTTAGACCCAGTATTTTCAAAATTTCCCTTCATCCACTGAAGACCAAAGCGGTGTAGATTTCTGATATTCTATGTAATTTTGTAGCCTATATATATTGGTTAAGATTTGCATGACTGCAGCCTACTTAAAATATAACAAGTATACATATTTTGTATTGTTTGTTCATATTTATTTGTTTTTATGTCCATCCATTAAAAAGCAAAATAAATAAATTAATAAAATAAAATTCCCTTTATATTAATCTCAAAGGGAAAATTTTTCTTTTGGGTCTATTCCAAGGAAAGACTGGAATATCCCAAGCATCAGCTACAGTGCTGCTCTGCAGGTGCACAATATGGGTAAATTACCTTGCCTAAGGAGAAAAATTCAGGTGCCAAAGGGGGTCTTGCACCCAGGAGCTCCTGGTGACTGTACAATATCACTGCCCACTTGGCCACATTGTCCCCTATTATAAGAATGTAGGAATTGTGGAAATTGAAAGTTGTCCATTTGCATTTCTTGGAAAATGCTCTTTAAAGGCATTTCCCTCATATACTGTAAAATGAATTTCTGGCCTTAGATAGAGTTAGATTTTGCCAATATGCTAGAGAGAGTTATCTTATATAAATGGACATCTTGTATTCCCCCACATGGATTTAGGAATGTAATTGGCTAAAAGGAAATCTTTTTAAAGTACATTGACCACATTTAGTGGGAATGTTCTTTGCCTTTTCCTGTTCTTTGCCTTTTCTACACTTGAAAGTGTATCTATGACATTTTGGAGATTTGTCTAAAAAATGTATCTATGGTTGCTCTTACTAATTATAATGAAATGTTATAGAAGCAATGCTATATCTTATCCATTTTTACTCGAAGAGTAAGATTTATGAGGTTGATTTTTATTTTCTTTGGTCTCTGACTTAGTAAAGAATAAGAGATGATTTTTAAAATAATGGTACTCTTGCGATCAATTTTCAATTCAAGACTTTTTGGGGTCGCATTTTTTTTTAGTTGCGGTTTATTTAGTTGGCTCATATATCAATTATTTTATTTTGAAACAATAAATCATTGAGTTTTGATGTTTAGATTTTCAAAGTTTCACATTGAAGGTATTGCTCTGGTTTTGTTCGGTTTGAAGATGTAATTGAATTTTCATTGGCACAATAAACTGTCAGAGAATAATTGTTTATTTTAGTATGTGGGATTTATATTGCTGATAAATATAAAATTGGGTTGAATTCCATTGGCAGAATTTCAATTAGTTGTAGTGTAGCTTCATCTGTTATGCCATACTAGATCATTCTTAGGACATGTCTTAGTTCTCCAAATTCTTGAAGCCATGAGTAAAGATCTCACATGACTGTACAATACTTTATTCACCCTTAGGTATTTCATAGAGAACATTCGATGAGCTTGATCTCTTAGTGGAAATTGAAATATAGTCTAGTCAGTATCCCATTTATTAAAAGGGTTTGCTTGGTTCTTGTTAAAAACATTTTTTCTTTCAAGTTTTAATATTTAGATTTTTCTAGCAAATCTCAATCTTACTTTTTTCATTGAAAATGAGTCCTTCTTTACCAAAATTGATTCTTATAGTAATTTGTGTTGTGTAGATTCCCACTGCATTGTTTACAATTTTTTACCTTTAAGATTATCTATATTGCACCATGTCGAAATAGATTTCAATTTTGATTCAAGTATTTTGCACCCCAATATAAAAAGATTTATGTTTAACTTATACTATTCATAACACATTTTTCATAACATCAACAATGCACTTGACATTTTTTACATTTTGATCGTAAAGCTCTGTAGTTTTTTGATTATCTTTTTTTTTTATTGAGATAAAAATGGTTTCTACTCCTGGAAAGGTGAAATGCAAAGAAGAAAATATATATTTTGTCTTTATCATGTTTAGTCTTAGTCATTATAAGTATTCTTTATTTCACATCACTGCAATATTTTTATTTATATATATTTTTTTTAATTGTTGATATTGTTGATTTAAAAAAAAATTATTTTTGCTTCTTCTTAATCCTCTTTTATTCTTAATTATATATCTATTTTTAACTTGTTTTCCACTCCTTTATGCCTTTTCCTCTACACTTTCTCTTTGTCGATCTTGGTGTCTCTTTCCCAGGACATTCGTTCATGAGAACTGTGCCTTTCAAAATTAGTAGTTGTAATTGAGCTGTGCAAATTTTCAAATAATGGAAGGTTATGTAATATTCTTTCTCTTTCAGTCTCCCTTAGCTTTGGCCATTCTAGCATGCATTAGTGAAACAGGTTCTTTTAACTTGGCTTGTGCTCTCATTTTTAGTGACTTTTTCAGATTGTAGTATTATCCTCTTTGCCTTATCTTCTTTGTTTGGATAGTTTGTAGAAGCTTATCTCTACTTGCCCTGATCTCTAGTGGAGACAGGGATCATGCTCGAGTTCTTTCAATTCGGAGTAGGAGAGTACTATCTCAAAATGAAAAAATGAGATTGAAATATCCAGAAAATACTTTCTACTTTCTACCACATGGTAAATCTATAGTTGAATTTTGAGTTTTAAAAATTTTGCTACTGTTTGTTGAATAAGTTGCATCATGGTCAATCCAGAAGGCCATATCAGTTAATGTTAATATTTTTTAAAATTCCCTATCCGTAATTACAAAGTCAATGTAATCATTGATAAAGATGGGTTATATCACGGGTGACAGGAAAAAATTATAGATACAATGACCAATATAGAAATGAAGAGATGGAAGAACAGGAGATTAATTACCATGCAATCATAGTTCATTATATAGAAGTAGTAAAACTCCTATGTGAATAGTTGCTCTTTGGAAGAACAGTGTGTACTATTAATTGCTTGATTCATGCTGTAGGAAACATTTAGAGCTCATTGCTAAGTATGATCATGGAATGAAAGTTAATGACAAGCATACCTAGCTTGATGTTATAGGATTATAGACTGCGCTCAGATTTTGTTTTCATTCAGTTGTTTATTCCTATTTATGTCTCTTCTTTTCTGAAAATCAGTGTAAATGATTGAAAGATATGACAAAGAATACTTTTTACAAGAATTGATATGCACATAAAAATGCACTAGCCTAATAAATGATTGACACTTTGAATCTCAAGATGAAAAAATGTAATGATAATTGTCCATGAACATAATACATGTACTAGTTCATTAGCTATCTAGACTAATGAATTGGCACAGATTTAGAAGAGTTACATAAAAGAACTCCGCTATCGAAATAGTCAAACAGAATTGCAATGTCATCCATCAGAACCAAGACACTAATATATAGTTAAGTGTGACTTATATAGGAACACATCAGACACCATGTCTCCATGTTTTGAATTGTTATTTATATTGTATTCAAACTATTATCTACCTGAGGGAGTGTGCAAGGATTATTACTCTTTTGCCTTATCATAAGTCAGTTCTATTTAAAATTATTTCATATTTACTTCTAGAAGCTCTATTAAAAGAAAACCACCCAATGAACTTATTTCCATTCATATGGTTGAGTTGATGGGAAAGGATTGCCATAAGAACCTATGAAAAAATTACATTATGTTACACATATGCAGGTTACACATCACTCTATAATCACACATAACCTCATTAACATTGGGCTAAGTAAATATATTTTTTTTATGCTTGCGTATAAACTTCGCGAAATATATATATACTGAGAAAGTTTAAAGTATTGTCATGAAAAATTCTTAACTTGTGTTTGTAATAATCATTGCATTATTATAAATTATGTAAGTAATATCCCTGATATGAATGTTGCTATTCTCGGAACTATTGATTTTAAGCGTGTATGATTTTAATGATATTTATACACCAATTTAGTCATAGCATTGTTTTATACCAAATAACAAAAAATTGTAATCTTAGTTATTCAATGACTCTGTTGTGTTGTAGGGTATACATGAATTTAAACTCATGTTTGATAATTCTATGTAGAATAGAAGGCAGTATTGTCAAGGGGCCATTGTAGTCATTATGGATTTTGACATACAAATTTGTTGATTCGATAAATATTATTATTATTAAGGTTTTTAGAGTCAAATCTATGATACATAGATTTAACTCAGATAACATCCTTGTTCTATCCCTGACAAAGATATGACATTCCTAACTTTCTGACTCTTTCTTGACTTAGTTGTCGGTGGACAGAGGCACTCTGTCGTGTATGGTATCCATGGACACTTTGAAACTCGAGAGATTTCTGTGGGCAAGTAACATCCCCTGCCTGCGTCTAGCATGCTAGATATTTTTGTCTTCAGTGTCATTTCCGTTTCAACTCATTTAATTTTATCATATGTGTCATTTGTTTTTATTGCAGATGAGTTTGGGTTTTTGATTCAGTTATCATTTCCGACAGGAAAAAAATGTTTGCGGTTCATGTTTTATAGCAATGTTGCCCCTTGTCTGGTGCATGGCTCACTGAAAGATGTTTTACAATTCAAAAAAGTTACACTTGCAAGATGCATAGATGTAGATGATTTATGACCTTTAAGCATGAAACTTGTGAATGACGCTGTTCATTTTTATAGCTAATTTCCCTATTTCATGTGTGATTTCATGTAGGCCTATTTGATTTTAAAATTTATGGCTGATTTTCTGTAAATTTTGAGGCATGAACTTTTTAATTTTGAGATACATTGTATTCATTTTCTTGGCTCATTTCCTGTAATTTTTGATGCATGCTGTGTATGAATTGATTGATGATTTTCTTTTCTGTAGCAGATTTACACATGAGATGTTCTCTATTAAAATTTTCTTTTGTGAGCACAAGGAGCAAGGAATATTTATCATTGGTAAATAGAGAAAAATTGTGTCATCTGAATCCATTTGTCTCCTTTTCATGCACCCCATTTTCACCTATTCGCTATTTCAAAGAAATGATTGACTTGCATTTTCACCACAAATTTCATGTAAGAAGAATAAATAACATTGAATCTCTAATTATCAAGTTCACCATTTTTCTTAGATAATTCTATCTTTAACTAGAGAGATGTTTGGCATGGAAATTGAAAAGTTTCATGTTCAATTCCCTATAAGGGGATGATGTTCGATCCAGAAAAAATGCTTATCTAGATATAGGCCTGGTTTGATCTTGTTCGTATGCTAGAGGAAGTAGCTCTCATTAGTGAATTCTCTCTGTTGTAAAGCACAATGAGTACATTTTTAATGGGAATGTGCCAACATGTATAAGAACTCTCTCTCTCTCTCTCTCTCTCTCTCTCTCTCTCTCTCTCTCTCTCTCGCTCTCTCTATCCATTATAATAAAAGTACATATGAATGCTAACTGATTTCGGTCGCAAAATCAAAGATCTCAATGACTTCGCTAATTTTTAAATTGTCTCACAAAAATTACACTGCACGCAGCCCTAATCGAAAAGATCAAAATCTCCTCTGTCCACTGCCAGACAGATCATTTTGTGGCGCCAGGTGAGATTTGATTGCATTGTCTAATGTACATTGATAGACTTGGTCATGTTGTCTTCTGAATCGGCTTGGGTCATTAGACATGCCTGCTGAAGTCCAGATCATTGCTCCACCTCATTGGCTTCTTCGGTGCATTTGATTGGCTGATCGTTAAAGTTACACATGTCCATCATTTCAGAGTCAACCTGTCATCAGTGCGTGGGCACACTGGGATTTCTCACCTTGCCAATAGTAACAAAGGGGCGGGATTAACTACACAATTAAGTGATAACGCATGTTTGCTAGCATTAGAAAGTGATCGCTGATAAATTATCAAGCGTTGGTTGACATATTTTGCTACCGTTTTAAAGTGGCATGATCCAGAAATAGCGGGCACCTAGGCGAAAGATCTTTGTAGCTGGCGGGCATTTAGAGTGGTGAGAATGGTAGAAATAATTCTGTTTCAACAGAAAAGCTTAGGCGAAACGGGCATACAGCCAGAGGGCACTCTCGCGATAACTACTGTACTTACCATTTATGATACACTTCCCAGTTTATTTCAGCATGTAATATTTTTGTTTTATTTTACATTCTTTTTATTAGAGATATTGTACTTGACCATCTTTCCTTCTGTTATAATTTCTTTTACCTTTTTTATCTTATGAATGTTTTTACCAATATTTTAAAAGACCTGCCTTGTACTAAGCAGCCTGTGTAGTCTCAATCTCATGCTCTCACTATGCATAGACGCAAATAGATAGATAACTATGCATATATCAGTTGGACACCAATCAATTAATACAAATGTACCACGATTTGTGAATCATGCATAAGCTTTCTTCAGTCAAAAAAAAATTTCTGACTGGTATTTTAATAAACATTTGAACCCAAGGCTTTTTTTAGCCCAAGATGCAAGGCCTTTGTCTCTCACGGCTTTCTTGTAGCCACGTTGATTTGCTGGCAATCCCCTCAAAAAGCAAAGGCAGAGGCGAATGAAACAGTAAAAAATATCATTTGAATCTTGTATCAACACTTATAACGGCAAGTTGCTATTATTTTACATAATGCTCATTTTTCTCATAAAATGCTCATATTTACCTCATTGACCACTCATTTTTGTTAATTTAACTAGGTAGATCTGTATTAATAATTTTATAAATGTATTTTGATATATGTGTCACATGATAAGCATGCTATTATATTATGTACCTCCAACAACAATGATTAATTAACATTTCAATTATTTTTTCTGCTACTTTTTTAAGTAATGGAATCCTTGATTGTGAACATTTTCAAGATATCAATGACGCAAATATGTTTATGTACAGTTTTTGAATGAACAATTTTATTGTATTAATATTGACTAGACATATGAATGGTTTTAAATAGAATGAACATATTTTGATGAACTTGCATTTTTTATTATTGCTATTATTTTATGTTTTAAAATATTTTTTGGCCATGCTTTTGGTGAGGGTTTCTCCTTTGTTCTGATTTCTTGTCTGAATTTTTAGGTTTGAAAGTTAACATTTAACATCCATCACTCGAAATATATTTTTCATCGCTATGCGAATAGCAAGCTAATGGGCATGCATTTGTTTTCAACACCATGACATGAGCTGAAAGGGTAAATCCATTACGTTATATTGTCTGCCTTTGATATGAATCTGCCAGCTATATTGCTCTCTACCTTACAGGAGATGAGAAGCACTGATTTGATTACATTTACTTCATTCTTTGATAGCTTAGTTACACTCTTTACATCAGGCATGTCAGTTTAGGAAATAGCAAGCCATGGTTGTCAGGTTGCACGTTTTTATTCTAAAGCCACTTGTTTACTATTTTTGAGGCTGACCCTCCACATGATATTATAATCATGAATTTCAGCATCTTTTTACATGCGTACTATATGTTTGTTGTTTTTTTCTTTTTAAAAATTTCTTATTTTGGGTCATATCCTTTTATGATGGAGAATCTTTTGATGCATTGGTGTGGGTTTTTTTTTTAAGGTGGATGTTTGGCAAATGTTATTTAACAAAGAGGCGGTTGTGAGTAACATTAACTAGTTATTTATTAATTAATTTTTTTAAAGTTATGTTTTAGGCATGAATCAGAGGACATTTGATAATGGACATTGAAAGAATTATCTTTTTCTTTTTAAAGAAAACAAATTTTAAAATGACTATAAACAATGTTAAACCTTCTGTGAGCTTTTAGCCCATGGTATACACTTATGTATATATCAAAATCTACTCCATGAGCTAGTGTGCTTTTCGTAATACACACACACACACAGAGTGTAATTTTATTTTTTGTTTTCTCTCCAAACAGGTACAGCCAGGAAGGGCCAGCTGAACAAGACAAATTTGGTCAAAGATTATATTAGGAAGAGAAACATCATCCTATGTTTAGTGGTCAGTTGCTTTTCATTTTTCAGGGTATGGGGAAACTAAGGGGATGATAGACAAAGTAAGAGATAGACAGAGGAAGAGAGAGAGAGGGAGAGAGAGAGAGG
>JASKDV010180709.1:0-12544 GCA_032466395.1 Aegires albopunctatus
ATAATAATAATAATAATAATAATAATAATAATAATAATAATAATAATAATAATAATCATAATAATCATAATCATAATCATAATAATCATAATAATACTTCCATTTACTAGGAAATGACAGTCCCATTTTTATAGAATGGTTTCCGCAATGTTTTGAAAGAATGGAGACAGAAGACAAATGGTTAGAGATGATTCTTAGTGCAAGTTTTATTACAGGCACCAAAAAAAAAAAAGAAAAAAAAAGAAAAGAAGTTTTGTTACACCTTTTTAAAAAGTAGAAAATTAGACCTGCAATGTTGATGAGATGAGATAGTGCTTTAAAGGATGTCATTGAAGTAGATAATTTAAATCAATTAAAAAAACAAACCTTATTATATAAAAGATATATTTGCGTTATCCATTTGTTTTTCATTTTACCATGAACAGTGAAAAAAGCACCAACACATACAATTTTCATCAAGATTAATAAAGACCATTGCATTGAAATGAATTGAATTAATATAATCAGGAATTCAAATATTATTTTTCAATCCTCTGCTGATATTGAAATCATCTTGGATATTGAACAATTCTAATTTCATCTTACTCACAAATCATCAATAATGAACATTTGTAATTCTATCAAGACTCACAATATTATCTACTCATATCTGTAGGTATTGTATATTTCCATTTTTATGAAAACTCACACAAGAATCCTTTATGTAACTCTCTAAATCAAAATGCTCGTTGATATTTGCCAGGTCAGCAACATTTCTCCCGTCACAGTTGCGGATGTTACATGCGGACAAAGTACCAGGAGACATCAGGATTTGAGAACAGAGCTCCTTCAGACCATTGGCAGCAGCCCAATGGATCAATGTTGGATACTTAGTGTTTTTATTTGACTCTGAAATGCAAAATCAAATAGTTTAACTAAAGCAACCTTGGTACCTAGCATCTTAATGATTTCCTTAAATGTAAAGTCCAATTGTAATAACTACATGGACATCCAACCTTGGTTTCTGGTATTTCAATGATTCTCTGAAATGCAAAATCAGTCTTTGAATTCATAATGCTAGTTAGAAATTGTATGCAAATGCAGCTTGATATTTTAATTATTCTTTGAAATGCACAACCAAATCCTATTAACTAAGCTAGTGCATTTGACATAGTTGATACTTTTCATTTTAATATCATCAAACAGGGGTACGCATTAATGAAAGGTACCATACAGCGTCATGTATGTCGGAGAATTAATAATTATAGGTCTCCGTCAATGCACACCCCCTCAGATCTTGACTTTTCCTGATTACTCAGAGAAGAGACAATGTCATTACATCTGAGTATGAGAAGCTTGTAGGGGTGTTCCTCTAAATCATACCATGGAAGGAATTGAATTTTGAGAATTAAGATGACAAATAACCAACCTATATTAGGCCATACTCTTCCTACCTGTTGATGAGGTTAAGATGTTATTGGAGAGGAATAATGTTAATAACAATAATTTAAATTAATGAGTGAAGAATTAAATGACATTAACCAACCTGAATCACCATTTTCCTCAGACTCTTACCTGTTGATGGGGTTAAGCTTTCTTCAATTTTTAACAGAAGAGGATCATTACACACTGACTCGTTAAATTTGTCAGCCATCAGCACATCAAGATCCTCCCTCTTCGATACTCCAAATGTTTCCAATAGAAGAGTCAAGCTGGACAAGGAATGAAGAATGAGATAACAAAATAAAAAACTAATAAGTCAGGAACAAAATCAAAATTTGAAATTATTAAACAGAAATAATAGCTTCTAGGCTTATTAAAGGTCAAATCAATTTTTGTTTCTACTAATCAAAATGTGTTAGATTAGAGGTGTGAATCCAATGGCAAAGACAGCCAGCAATTTTCTTTTTGTTGGGCTATAGTTTACAAAGCGGGTCATATTTCACATTAATTTTGTCCCACCCTCTCAGTCGGGCAAGGATAGCTCAGTATGTATTTGCGTAACAAGCCAAAGCAGGTCCAATCCAATTTTTTTGGTTTTCTCTGCTCCCTATCCTTGAGTTGCTAAGATAAAATGAGTGCCAAGTCCTATCGGAGAAGAAATTTAATCAAGGATAGCGGATAGCTCAGTGGTTAGGGTGCTCGACTACCATGCCAAAGGTCCCTGGTTCAAACCCATGCAGGCTTGAATTTGAAATCCAAAATTATTTCGGGTTTCCTTCTGCCCCCCTATCCTTAAGTTGCTAGGATAAAGAGTGCCAAGTCCTATCGGAGGCGGACTATAATATCGGAGGTCTCGTGTGTATAATATACGCATGTAAAAGAGCTCTTGGTTGTTTACAAAGCAAACCAGGAAAACCCTGATAACACCAAAGTAGTGGACATGGGCAAAGTTCAATACAACAGCAAAGCAACTCTGAGAAATTTGAAAACATTTTAAAATAAGAGAAAGCTTTATTAATCCAATTTATTAGAAATATCAGTGGATAAAGAAACAAAGCAGGTACAATATAATATTATATTGAAGTCACTTTCGAATGCCCCAAAATAGACAGTAAGGGTGCGACTGCAACAACCCGCCTCTTCTAAGCTTCCGGCCTCTGTCAACTTTTCTTTCCTGCGTTGTATTAGGTCTTTATAATGAACTACCCAAGACAGTAAACACATCAACTAGACACACTGAGTAAAGAGCACACAGATAGAGCTAGGTCTAGATCTCATCCTTGATATTGTGAAAGATGACCCTGTCATGACTAGAGTGTGAAATAGATTCTCGTTCATTCAAAGGACCAAGGCAGGAACAAGATCTAGATATCTAGATAATTTATAGTTTCTGGATCTAGAATTATCTAAGTGTTTTTAATATTTTCATCACCGGTTTTCATGCCGCAGAAGAAAAGGCCGTTCATTACTGGTCGTTGTGTCTTTCTAGATCTAGAGTCTAGATCTAGAATCTAGATATTATATCTAGATCTAGATATAGATATCTAGATTTAGATCTAGATATATCAAGATCTAGATCTATATAGATGGGAGCTCGACCCTCATAAAAACTAATATTATGGCCTACAGGTTCATTTATTCATATTTTAGTTTTGTCTTCAGGACCCATGGTTTTAGAAACAAAACATAAGACTAAAATAAAAATTAGCTGTTAGATCTATTCCATTGCTATTCCATTTGCCCCTGCCACCTAGGGTTAGGGATAGATCTCTAAGAGTGGCAGAGGCAAATGGAATTTAACTCCCATAACTAGACTATAAAGTTTTGTTACTTAGAGATAGGCCAAGAACTCAATGATAAATTATAAAATCTCTAGAATCGTCTTCTTCTTTCCTTTTTCTACCGCCTTCAACATAAAATCTAATGAAGATTCTGTAGAGTCTTGAATTCTGTATATAAATAGAAATCTAGATCTATATGTTTCCTTGTAGACTACTGATATAGATATGTCTAGTCTAGTATTTTTGATCTTGCCAGATCTAGCCTACTAAATCATTCATTGTGAGGAGAGCGTGGAAATGATACAAACATGGCAGATAAAAGGTTTAGTGCTGAATTAGAGACAGGTGAAAATAATGCAATCTATGTCAATGGCCAACCTGACCAGTCCAGTGAAGTTAATCCTATTTCAGTTGAGGATAACAATCTAGATCAAGATCCTGATGAAACTGACAGACGAAAAGTTCGAGGTAGGTGTTTTCATAAAATTTTCTTGTTGATGAATGATGGAGAGAGTGGAAGTGTATACATTTTTAATTTTGCAACTGTGCAAATTTAGGCCTGTATATGATATTCGTCTGCTTTCCAAAAAACATTGGAAAAAATATACCTAGACCTGTATGAGGGAAAGGGAGGATGTCCGTTTGGGTTTTTTGTTATTTGTTTTCTTGGGGTTTTTTTTTTTCGTCCTCCACTATTGGCATCTTTTAGGGACATGAGAAAAGTCAAGGAGTGTTCATCACCAACACCAATTAAATGGGTAACATGGCAAGATTATTATACTTACAGCACATTCAAACATGATAAATTGTCTTGTAAACCTCAATTGACTCAGGCTTGTACTGAGTCATATATCCTTGTCTGAGAATTATAATTTATACTCATGCATTATAAAATAGGCTGCAAGTCTGCATTATTATTGGCCGGGGAAGTAAAATTGTCATCGTATGGCACTCCAAGTATGACAAGCCTATTGATAAATAATATAATCTGTTATAATCAGTGCAACTTTTGCTTTACTTTTAGTACAATCTTGTGCTTCCATTACTTTCTGTGTAGAACTAAGCACTTTGAAGTGAACGTTGCCTAGTGCATAGATATCAAGATATGATAGACGCGCTTGCTTCAGATGTAATAAATGCCAATTGTCTCTATGTTACCGTACACTCTATTAAAAATTATACTCTATAATGTAGATTTTTGCTTACACCAGGCCTTATACAGGTTCTTTGTAAAATAAAAATTTAATTTTGTTCTTCTGAGTTGGTGGAATCTGAGATTGGTAATTATAAACTGGAAACAAATGCAGTGCGTTCTATAGATCAACTATTAAGTTTTGTTGGGTTTTTTAAATGTCAAAGTAAATCTTCAAATCATTTGTCTTGGTGATTAAAATGTCTCTTTTATATATATATTATATACAGGGTGTCCGGAAAAAAAGTGGTCATTTTCAAATGCTAAATACAATCAGCAAGTATTAACTGGGCTTTGTGTTATAAAAAGTAATTCAAAACAGTATCCAATGGCATTTTGTGTGATAATTCATTTCGTGAAAAAGAAAACCTAGTCATTTTTGGTAAAACGTCATTCTAAAAACATGAGAAAAAGTAACAAAATGAATTCAATCCCTCTTTTTAAAATCAGTAATGTAAACAAGAGTTCCAACGTGTTCTGGAATAAGGACAAGTCAGACCTTGTTAGTGAGAAGCTTCTGCACAGCCCAAAGTTTGCGGTGTGGTGCACCATGAGTTGCAGCATTGTCATTGGGCTGTTTTTCTTTGAAAACTAAAATGGTGAAACAGTGACTGTGAACCAGGTGAACTAATGGGCGATGCTAAGAAAATATTTCACAGCCATGAGAAGGAGGCGTTTAGACCTAGCAACTGAATGGTTCCAACAAGATGGTTCGATCCCACACATGGCATGCAATACTCTTGAACTACTGCATGAAACTTTTGGGGACAATGTCATCTCTCATGGAACTGACAACTTTTGGGCTTTCACACATTATTATTCCAGAACTCACCCCTTTAGATTTCTTTCTATGGGGCTATGTGAAAGATCGCGTGTATGAACATTCACCAGCCAATCTTGAAGAGCTTAAGGAAGAAATTTAGCGAGTTATCGACACAATTAACAAAGCCATGTGCGCACGAACTGTTGAAAACTTTATTCAGCAAGTTCGACTTTGTGTGCAATAGAATGATCAGCACATTGAACACCTGCTTTGACTAATAGTCAATAGGAATACTCTATATCGTCTCTAAACACTTATATATCCATTCATAAATGTTACCAGACATACGTGTTTAGAGAGTTATACTGACGATATAATATTATATTATAAATCATTAATTATTGGTCCCTTTCAAACATTCAGTTGTGAACTTAAATGAACTTTAACTGTAAGTGTTGGGTTGTAGATTGGGAGAAGAAAACTGAATGATGTGTCAGAGGTTAAAGACGGTGGTCAATAATCAAAGCAAAACAATAGCCTATTCACATGTCCCAACAGTTGTTGTTGATATTTATGATATACTCTATGCTAGGTATGTAACACATGATAGTTATTTTTAGTATGCTGGTATGAGGATTATTATGTTAGCTATGGAAAATTACTCTGGTGATAATATCACAGTGATCCTCACCACCATACTCTTTCTTTTAAATCAGTGAGATTTAGTAAATCCTTATTTCACTTTTCATGATAATTTTATTTGTTTTTATTTTTGTATTCATCATCATTATTATTATTATTATTAGTGTTGTTACTATTATTTTACCATTATTATTATCATCATTATTATTATTATTAGTGTTGTTACTATTATTTTACCGTTATTATTATTATCATCATCATTATTATTATTATTGTCATTACATGTGAAGTAGCCTAAAAGCGATGAATTTTTGAACTTATGGATATATACATAATGTCAAATAGAACGGTATATCTATTTCAAAATAACATATCATTCTAATCGTAATTGATTCTGATTTTATGAACACCTAATGAAAAATCCGGCTACGCCATGCAACAAAGAACATTATTTTATCGAATGCGTGTATGGCAAATTTGGTATCTCTAGTTGTCGAAGTTTTTCTTGAGAGTGACGATGCAGTTGTGACCTTCTTTTTATTAAAATGAATAATATATTATTATTATTATTATTATTATTGAAATTGTCAATAATATAATAATTATAATTCTAGCTATAATAATGTAATAATTGTTATTGTTGTTGTTATTATTATTATTATTAGATGTATTATTATAATTATTGGTATTAGTAGTAGCAGCAGCAGTTTAATGATGATAATGACTACAATTACCAAGAACAACAGTTGTACTACTACCACTACTTTTGCTGCTGCTACTATATTGTTGCTGTTGTTTAATTATGACTGTGACTTCCTCTACCATCGCCAAAGAATCCCTGACCTTTTATTACAATCGAAGCAAATTAGATGTGTATTATTTCTGCCTTATAAAATGCGGTCGCTACTTATGCAATCGCTTGATATTGCCTTTTGCCATTATCGAATACTGTCTGACCTCTTTCTCTAAGTCTTTCTGGTTGCAAAGATATATATATATATATATATATATATATATACACGCATTTCCATTTAGTCCTTTGACACTCATTTGATAGATCTGGTTATCCTGTTTCTAAATGTCATGGGTTTTGGGGTTGTTGGTGGGTTTTTTTATAGCTCAATCAATGGCGTCGACATACCGGCTGATGACATTTTGTGTACCAATAATATAGAACAAGGGGAGATAATTTACTCGCCCATACGATGACCCCCCGCAGCCATGACAGTCAAATCTGGCCGATTGGATCCTGGTCGAGATCTATTCTTGGAATGCAATAGCAATGTATAGGTTTGGGCATTGCCCAAATTGTGTCTGTCGACTTAGCATTCTCATTTTGGTCGGGTATTTGAGAGGTATTGCAAAATCGGCTTGAATTGAGAGAGGGAGAGGGTGGTGGTAGGGGATTTTTTAAAAATAGAGAAGAAGGGGGGGGGGGGTCCTCTTTCGGACACCGTTAGCTTATTGGCTGTGTGTTTATAGTGTAGAAAGGAATCCTTGTACCTTTGAGTCTTATTCTTAAACCGTTTACATTTATTTAAAATCTCTTCTTTCCTTTTGTCCAAATCCATTCCGTCCGGCATTATTGTGTCCTACAGACTATCATTGAGAACGTCTGGCCTTTCAAAAATCCGGACTGTTGCATTGCATTCCCACGGATAATCGCTTCACGGGAATTTTAATGGAGGAAAGTAAGAAAAACAAAAATTTAAACATGTAATTATATTCAGATGTGGAGGAAGTTTAGTTTCTTCGATCGCTCCTCGCCAAATTCTAACGAAAATGATCTGCGCTTAAGTCACCCTACATTTTGGTATCATTCATCGATTTTGTATGTCGTAACATCCACTTTCCAGCGTATCATAATTCTATTATTACAGCCATTATACCTGCTGCGCAGTATGTGGCCTTTGACCTTTAATTGTAATAATAACCTTGCCATAGTAGATCATGGGACTCTGCTCTGTAGGAGAACTAGAAAAATAAGAAAGACGATAAATGTTGGTTTGAAGTAAAAGGAAGAAAAACAAAGTTATCAAATTTGTTAGGCAGTTTATCGATCGAAGAATGAATGAAATAATTCGTGTTGAAAGAAATGATTTGGAGAAAGTCATACTCTATAAAAACCCGAAGACTTTATCAAATTAGTTTGTAAATCGACGAATGAGTGAAATAATTCATTTTAAAAGAGATGAGTGGGAAAAGGTCAAAGCCTAAGCCCCGTCCAAGGCCAACAATGCGCATGTGTATAATAGTCAGAGCGCCATACTTCTGTCTTCATGACGTTATCCGTATTGACAAGCTTATTTACACATTGTGACAAGCTTATTTACACATTGTCTAATTCTAAAGTCCACACCTTGGTCAACAGTCAACCAGCGTGAAACTAGCGTCTACCATCTTCACGCGTGTTTCTCGTCATTTTTTCGGTTAAATTATGAGCATGGGATTGTAAGCCACGCCAATTAGGCACTATCGAACCTTATATTATAGACTTCTTCACTTAATGATTTTTGTAGGAGATACTACGGCTTTCATTATTAGTGGTGATCCGGCTATATTCTGAGATTCCTTAATCATGTAATTATTTTCCGTGATTAATTAGCCTTGCCATTCGCGACTTCCGCGGAATTGGTCAAGAGGTGTCACTGATAGAAAGTTTTGGCACCAAACGACATTCTATAATTGACTACTTTGTTGTACTGGTGGTACCGCGCTGACAAAAGAAAATGGTAATTTCTTCATAGATCGATACTTCTTCCTTCCTTCTCCCGACTGTGACCTTTTCCGTATTCCTTTGGAATCGAAAGTCACTCAGCCACCTTTATTTTTGTCCAATGATAGTCCGTTATCGGATTCTTATCATCGGATTTGACGAACTAAATGGATGCTCGATTGTCCAGGATTGCGGTTATGCAAATCACTCGAAAGTCAAATGCCTTAATCATTGGCAAGAGTGATATTATCTATCGATTTTTAGAGATAATTTTTATGTTTATTTCTAAAGTTATAGCCTCACTCCCCAGCTCCTTTTCTGAAGTTAAAGCCTCATTTCCCAGCTCCATTTCTGAAGTTAAAGCCTCGCTGCCCCGCTCCATTTCTGAAGTTAAAGCCTCACCCCCTCACTCCATTCTCTTCAATTCATATACATGTAATAATATGAGGGTATTGGTTCCCAAACGTTTTATACCGCAACGCGAACCAATGAGAATCGAACGCACGATCTTTCGATCGCAAGCCGTACGCTAACCACTGGACCACGACGCCACGGTAAAAACAACTTAACGGCAACTATGTAGTGGTTCGAATAATACTTCACTGTGATTTGATTTTGCCATTACTGATCTCGTACCCATGCATTGCCGTTTGCGACATGTTCTTGGATAATTTCCAGCTATACGATGAGAATTCAACATCACTAAACGGCCTTTATTATCAGAAAAGGACAGTTGCCATAACTGTTGATTTGATTTCAGTTGCTTTCTTGACTCATCTCGCATTAGTCAGACGTAATGAATGTGTTGACAACAGCACTGCAGTACACAATAACCGCAACACAGCCATCACCACCACCAACAACACCGCAGCAACGACAAGAGTAATAATAACAACAATAATAGAGCCAAGAGCACGTCAACATAAAGCTTTTGTTCCTTATTTGAAAATAGTAACACAAGAATACCGCTGGCCGTTCAGTGACGATAGAATGAATTTTATTTTGAGTCCCAAGCTTTAAAAAAATCAATTAGTTGTTATTGTTTTTTTTGTTTTTTTGGCAGCGGGCATCCCCCCCACCCAAAAAATAAAATAAATAAAATTACATAATAGGAACTTTAATCTATTATTATTGTTCCATTGCTGCAATTCATCCTTTACATAGAAAAGACATACTGTTGTTGGATGATCCATTAATTTGGACGTATCCTCTCTGAAGGTCGTACCAAAAACTCAAGAGCAGCTTCCACCTTCCACCCCTATGAAGGACAAAGAACATTTTTTTCGTTGTAATGTATTTCAACCCACTTCTCCCTGTATACTCCTCATCTGAGATTCATACTATAGTACTAATCCAGATCAGGACACGATTTTTCAGAAAAGCGAAATAAAACAGAACTCCAGGTAAATCTAAAATCTAAATATATCTTCCCCCACCCACCTCCAATTGCTATTGTCTCCCCACACCCTATTAGTATTAGCTACTCTCCTCACCTCGGATATTTTTTGGACGAGATATTGCGAGAGCCGTAGTTTTGCGCCATCTGGCCTCCTTATTTCAGACGATAAGAACCCCACAATGACGCCCCATATATCGTATCCTCAGGTGACCTTTATAAGGAGTCATGAACCGGGAGTAGATTCTAGTAAATTGTATCATGATAACAATGTCGTCTACTATTCCACCGTACATTACACAAATCCCAATAGTTTCTACGTTGTCCCACATATTCAAAGTCACGGACAGCTACTTAACCGGTGTCCGGTCAAGTTCTGTCTACCTGCAATATTGCATAATTGCACTTCATAATTCGACGTTGTTGGAGTACGTTGCTATTTATAGTACATATAGTAGTAGAAGTAATAATGAATAACGCCATGTCTGTTTGTGGGTAAAGGAAGCTTCTTGTACTGATACTTATCTCGAATGATTTCTGTGAGCTAGAGGGAAGCAGAACTGATAGAATTCGTAGACTTACTGAGAAGTACACCGAGGAACTCCTCATATGATTTAATTTGTTTTGTAGGTATTTGACCAGTGGTATGAGCATTGTAGATGTTCAACGGGGAACGTGCATCGTGAATGTTATGTATCGCGATTTGCTTTTATTTGAAATAGATTGTCAGATTATAGCATATTCTGTGGGGAGTAAAAAATATATAAAAAATTGGGTGTATCATACTCTCTTTTTGTCTTTGCGCGACCTTTTGAATGAAATTATATGATTGTAACTTAATATTAATTATGTATTTTACATTTACTTACAAGACAAGGATATCGATAGTTAACACCATTAACTTATAAGAACATATCAGAAATTGTTGTTGTTGTATTGAATTTTACCCATGTCTACTACTTTGGTGATATCAGGGTTTTCCTAGACTGCCTTGTAAACAGCCAAGGGTTCTTTTACATGCGTATTATTATGGGACCTCCGATATTATAGTCCGTCTCCGATAGGACTTGCAATGATGGAAACTAAACGAACTATCCTTCTATCAGGGACCAAGTTTATTCCATATTATCCTGAAATGACGTCACTTCTGTAGTCTTTAAAATTAATGGTGATCGAAAACATGAAACGGAAATTAAGAAGAGAAGAAAAGAATGAAATCACACAGATCGAGATACGATAGAAAACGAATGTGAAAATCTCAAAGGAAAAAAGCTAAATGGCAGAAGAAACTCAAGTTTTTGAGAAGATTTATTCCCCTTCCCGGTTTTCCCCTTCTTTACTCTATTGAGTGCTAGTAAACAAGCCACTTCTGACAAACGAAAGCCATGTTGCCATGGCAATGGCGACCATCTTTGATTGACTGCGGCGTTGCCTCCTCCCCTTTTTCAACTTCAAGGTCTATTTTGAGACGACTGAATACCAAATTAAGACGGTGGATAATATAACTGAGAATTCAAGTTCCCCTTGCCTTGATTTATATTGAAAACGAGTGTCGTGTTATCAACCCTCTATTGAGGCTCTCAGATTCTTCGAGACAGAAAATAGATCTAACTACCGATCAAAATCTCCAATAATAAAAAAAAGAGCAAACGAAAACAAAAACCCAACCAAATACAAATTCAAAACAGACAAACAATTCTGAACAAAATACAACACAACTTAACTAAACATCAGCAACCGCGGCCATCATAATATTTATTAGAATCTATCCCTTCCTCACCTCCCTATCAATGAAAACGGTCTTGTTCCGAACACTGTGGTTGTAAGCATGATTTATTCATCAATTTATTCACCGTGTGTTCCGATCCAGTGGTCTGAGAGAGAGAGAGAGGGAGAGAGGATACTCTCTCCCTCCCTCTCTCCCTCTTCCCGATCCAGTGGTCTGAGAGAGAGATAGAGAGAAGGAGCTCCCTCCCTCTCTCTCTCCCTCTCTCTCTCCTCTCCATTGGTATCACATACTATTACGACATGTATTATAATTTTCATAGATAAAGATGTGACTCCCTATTATTAGATTGGGGATAGGGTGAACATCAAGTACCTGAATATGTATGGAGCAGGATCAAGCAGCAATCGATTATCTCTCTCTCTCTCTCTCTCTCTCTCTCTCTCTCTCTCTCTCTCTCTCTCTCTCTCTCTTTCTCTCTCTCTCCAAATAATTATCGTGTAAATCGCTTCATTCATCGCAAACTCAACTTTGACAAGCCGTAAACCATCATTCTGAACGCGAGGGATCCCATCTCTGAAGCTGCGACACACTATGGTCATAAATTCAATTTAATATGGGTAATAATAGCACATACCTGTAATACAGCGCGTGTCTATAGTCTATTTAAACAATGCGGGTCCGTGATGAAGGCTTACCAGTACCGTTACCTAATTAGGCTTAGTTTACAATACTAATTAGCGACACGCGTACGTCTGCTTACCTTGTGACGAAATTCCTTCCCATGTTCTCATTACAAAGAGACCAAGAATTAAATTGCGTTCTACGGACTTCCCGTACTCTCTCTCTCTCTCTCTCTCTCTCTCTCTCTCTCTCTCTCTCTCTCTCTCTCTCTCTCTCTCTCTC
>JASKDV010180720.1:0-12541 GCA_032466395.1 Aegires albopunctatus
GTTCGGATTACAGAATTTTCCGGATTAAGGAACATTAAGAAATAATAAGAAAAACATTTGTTCCCAGAAAATGGTTCAAATTAAAGAGGGATTTGGATTACAAAATTCTGGATTAGAGAGGGCAGACTGTAGATATAATTGGAAACAGAGGATTTTTCCAAATTCGATATAGGCCCAAGGTCTAGCCTACATTTAAGATTCATCATCATAACACCCATCTATTTTGGCTAAATAAAGCAAAAATTTAGACGCCCAAGACATTTGGTATAATTGTCTCCCACTTTGGGGTTGTCAGAGGATGTTTGTTTTTGCTTATATATACAACTGTCTTCAATGAACTAATTATCACTTTTGGCTGGACTTGACACTTATCTCTTTGAAACCTAACTTCCTAAACCTTAAGATTCCACTTCCCTGGCTTTCTGGGAAGATTTCTACAATGTTAGCATCCCCACATTGATTAAGCGGTGACTTGGTATATCATAACAGAAGAACTGCACTGGTAAACAGCTTATTCAGGTTCAAAGGGTAAAGCACTTCTTGAACCCTTCTAGTTTTCTACCATTATGTTGTTGGACTATTGCAAGCAATACTGCAATGGTTCAGTATATATATTAGTAAATGCAGCTCAGACATATATATACAAATTTTCTCAATATATTTCAATTACTTACTATTGATTCTTGAATCAGAGTGAACCCGACGTTTTTGTCTCCTGCTTGGAACTCGCTGTACATCAGGCTGCTTACGAGCTATTTGGTCACTAATGGCTTTCCTCTCTGATCTTCCACTACAAAAATATCATGGAAAGACTCATGAGAATATTTACCTTTAAAATCTTAAAAAACGTATTTTGTTAGATTGTAAACCACACTTTAAATTTTACAGATCCAATTACTAATAAATGCATTATCTCTCATTGTGAAAGCCTCTTTTTACACCATGTTTCAAATACCTTTCATTATCAATTCATATGAGTGTAATACTGGATACAATAAACCAATTAACAAACAAACAAACAAACCCAAAACAAAAACAAAAACAACCAAAGCTACATATTGCGCAGTAATAATAGGTTTCTTCAGGGGTCTCTTTGTACATTGAATATTCAAGATGTGAACAAAAATAAAATAAATATAAATTGAAGTGAAAGACTAAATATTAATGTTACGGAAAATCCAAACCAATTTTTAAAAAATCTAAAACAAAAGAAAAAGAACATATTACAGTCTTAAATTGTTATTCCAATGTTTGTGTTCCTTACTGCTGATGAATTATCTTTTTCTTACATGAATTGATTCATTTAATAAATTGTTACATTCAACCTAGTGAATACCTCTTATTGAAAGAAGAATAAATTAATGGGCAACACATAACCCTTATCTCAAATGTTCAGTTTTAGCATAGCAATGTGATAATGACTAAACTATTGTTGACATTCAACATAAAGACCAAGTGTGGATTAAAAGCAAAGATGTTATCCATGAAAGTTGGTAAATAATGAAAATTTCACTAGTATTGAAATTTGAGTTAACAAAAGTGAAATAAGTAGCAGTAGACTGTATTTAGAAGTGGTTAGATATAACTGCTGTATTATTCACCATCAAAAACGAGAAAAAATAGTTGCAAAATAAGAATGTAAATGTGAAGTGTTTCTCATATTATGATGATGCTAAATTTGCAATTGTTTCAAGAAATCAAGTTTCAAATAATATGAGTTTGATGCTTAAAAATAAATAAATAAAACATTAAAAATAATGTAACATAAGAGCTAGACATGAACAGCATTAAAAAACTTTATATTACTTTAAATACCACAATTCAACATATTAACTCTGAAGTAAAAGTAGCTGGTAGTAAAGGTTGAGTAAATTATTCAAGATATAATTATTTCAAAATGATAAAATATAACCAATAGGAATAAATAACTTATATAGTATAACATATGCATGATAAAGGAGTTGTAGAGAAAAAGCTTTTATTCTCTATTTAGAATGTTAAAAAAAAAAAAGCAAATATTACACAGATCTCACCGATGAGAAGAATTGGACAAGGATCGTAAAACTTTGGTTGGTCGGGATTCTTTATCTTTAGCTTGGATATGTCTAAGATAAATGAGTGGACAATGTATGGGAGCAAATCCAAGATGGAATCAGATAATGATGAGTTACATAAAAGAGAAAAAATGCAGTCTAGTTATAGGAGTTGTAACCAGATGAAAATTAATAAAACAAATTGAAGCAGTTCTTTCTAACCATAAATTTAATTTTGAAGAGAAATTAATGAAAGCAGAGCCAAATGCACACATGTTATATTATGACTGTCTTATAAATTACTTACAAATCATTGGGTTTCAATATATCATGGCCAACAATGTTTAGCTTTTCCAACATTTTAACATTTCCAAAATCCTGGAGTTTTGATAACGATTTAATTTCATCTGATGACAACTCATATTATTTATTATGGTGTGATTCTAGTTAAGCAATCTCATTCAACTCTACTTATAGACCCATACCCTGCATCTTCTAGATGCAAGAATATCATTTAGCACCCCGATATAACGTTAATTCATTTATAATCAATAGCTAATAATCTTGACATAAAAGCCCTGAATTTCATTACTTTAAACCTTGCTATTAAAATCTATGCTACTGTTAAAATATTGAAGAAAGCTTTGTGCCTTGATTTAAAATACATTTGTGCTGTTTAGTGACTAAACCAAACTCATAAAATATTTAAATTAAAAGAGTGCAAGACAGCTCATTTTTAAATGTTATAAAATGTGATTCCAAAAGAAAATCAAAGTGTCATTAATTTGTGTTTGTTCTTGAGATAACCCTCGACAGTTTTAGTTTTACTTAACTATTTACGCTCCCTTGTCTTGCGGGACCTAGCATAGGTAATATGGGAGAGTATTCATAGTTATACACACGCTTGAATATATCATGAACAAGATTATAAATGGAATATTATGTATATGCTATGATATAGTAGTAATCAATAATAGTCTAGCAAATCCAGTCATTACAAGTGACAAGGTAAATAAAAATATGATTAAAAAACAATTCTTAAAACTAAATAATAAAAGAAGGTTACCAGCCTTTGCCATTGATTTATAACAACAATTATAGAAGTATTTCCCCTACTTCATGTCATACATTTTTAAAAACAACTGTCTCTTCACCCATCCACCCCCTTCTCCATATGTCCCTCACCCCCTTCCAATAGGCTTTGAAAAATAAATCATTAAAAAGACAAAACAACCCTTAGTAAGCGATGAAAATGAATGATTTTCATAATTCCGATAGATGCTACTGAATAACTAAGCTCCATTTCACTAATCCATACATCTATTAATCAGTTGCATTTATTTACTTAGTTATCTGGCCTAAATTGCACTATAATCATGGCTTTTATTGCTCAGATATACTCCAACTATACATATTGAGATACTTCTCTTCTTGCAAAAGTAGAAAAATATATATTCATTGAAAGAAATAAAGAAGATAAATGCAAGAATTGTAGTATTTGCTTTCATTTGCAAACTACATATATAATATCACTACAAAAGCCCAAAAGTTTCTTTTCTATTATATATTACTCTAACTTCTCCAAAATGAAACATATTTTAATTCAGCGATGCTATGGATTATGAATGTCATATCATCACCCAAAAATCAAAATAATTTATTTTTATTTAGTGGGGAAAATAAAATACAGCTATTAATATCAAAATTTAAGTTGTTTTTTTTTTTCAAATCAATTGTAGAAATATGATTACGCTTGCATATTTGGAGAAATTAGCATTGAGTAAGATCTTTGAACACAATGTTAAAGATATGTCTTTTATCATATACTAGCATACAAAAGAAAATGAATATTGGCTGTACAGGAAAACCAGAAATATCGAAAAAAGTATACCTGAAAAATGCATGATGTTCAACACAACATTTCCACAAGTGTTTGCATGCTGCTTTTGTTGTCAACTCAAATGCATAGGTGTGCTCATCATTCTAAACAATCACAACATCAGCACACACAAAAAGTGTTTTAAAGAACATAGAAGGCTGCAACATCTGCATATTTACCAACAATACATACAACCCATAGAAAAGAAAATTATGGGTAAAAAATTGAACATCTAAAAAAAAAATTATTTGCGCTCCATTTGTCTCAATATGATTCACAGGTTTTGGTGTTGCAGCTATCAAAGTGACTAAAATAAAAACATAAATTAAATCTTTCATGCTTTGGTGTTAAAGTAAATACTGGAGAAACATTGAAATATCTATCAAGTCATTCCATTCGAATGCCTTTAAAAGAAAAGAAAACCCAAGAATGGAAAAGATAGACTATACTATACATTTGCATGCAATTAAGTCATATACAGAAACAATCAAAAATTCTAAAATGCAAGTTATTAGTGACTTACATCCATACTTATAATAATCTGACACTTCATAATAGTAGAGAAATTAATGTTTATGACATGTTTTAAAATCGCTCTTTAATGCCTTTGAGGAATCAATACCAAACTACTTTTTAACTTAAACAACCATCTTTTAATATCTGCTTCAATAAAGGTCAATTCTCAGGCAGTATCTCAGAAATAATCTCTCATGAGGAAAGTAATACACATTCATACATATATCCAAGTTTCATTTATTCATGAAATTTACAAAGCTTCTTTATTGACATTGAAACATTCACAATGTTGATTTAATAGCTCATTTCACAATACATATACAACTGGAGAACATTTCACAAAAACTTGGTAACTGCAGTTATAATAAAATTTATTGCACCTGTTTGTAATCTAAAATCGTAACATTCAGAAAGCATGGGCCTCTTTATTTTGCCAAAGGAGATACAGCAGTATTATCAAAACTTTCAGACATTCTTATTTAATTTGAATAAGAATATTTCTTATCTCTTTTTCATTGAAGTTCATGAAAATTAGTCTGTGGACCACAATACAAAAAGGTTACTAGATGAAATATATTATTTTTGAATCCATATACTTTTTGCTTTCAGAATCAAGTTGTTTCTACATTAAAAACGGTCACTATCAAAAGTTATTTGCATTTACCGGTATATAGAAAAGATACAAAAATGAACAGTCTTTCATTTCTTAAAACCAACGTAGATTGCTTTCCAATTGTAGGTATGGAGCTAACTTATTCAGTAAAAATAATATGCCAGCATTTATGTCTTTGGTAACATGTAGTATGTGAGATTATATTTAGCAAAATGTAGGTTTCATTCGGAGGGAAGTGAAAGGTGAAAGTCTTTCTAAAAAACTTATGTTTTCCAAAGTTAACATTATGGCAATGGTACAAAATGATGCACTTTACAATTCCAAACAATATTAATGACTTAAAGTCTTAGAACTTTCCTTGAATTTGTGCATAATAAAGAACACAGCACGACAGGTCTATTCTCATATATGTCTTCTTTTAATAAACATTTCACTATATTTAAAGTCAATTTATGTAGTTCTACCACTTTTTGCAGATCTATGAAACATGTTGATTCTTGTGTATGCAAAAAATTTAATTAAAATCGAAGAATACATGAGTGATTTTCACTTCTTTATACGAAGTTAAGTAAAATAATGTCTCGAGCCAAGGACAAAATCTTGCTTGAAGCTTCATTATTTTTGGCCTTTTTCTTTTCAGCAATTTTTCCTCTTCTAGAATGTCAATAGTTGCTATATTTTCTTTAAACATTCTTTAATTAAATTCAAAATTTTCTGAAAGAACGATATCATTGTTGGCATTTGTAAAGTTGTATAATACTCTCTCAAATCTATCAGTGGCTCTCTTTCATCAAAGTTTTAATTGTAGTTAATTTATAAAGGATTTTATGTCAAAATTATTTTGTTGTTGCAATTTTGTAATATTATATTTTATACAATTTGTTTTACAAAACAATTAAGAGGGATAATTTTAAATGCCAAAGTTACATTATTGGTATGTAATCCTGCTTATATTTTATCCATTACATTTGTACTATTGAGATCAGTAGCAATTAAATTTAAATCCAATATGATTACCATTTCCATGGAGACAGAAATACCACCTGCTCAAAATATTGTTTGATTTTAATCATAATGTCGAACCCAACATAATCCTGTTTAAATTGTGAATGAGGATATCAGAGCAGAATTGTTGAATATTATTTATTACAGCCTGGGTAGGTCTACCTGAATTTTCAAACTACTGCAGAATTTAATTTTAATCAGCATTTAAAATTAAAGTAACCATTTTTGGAGCCCTCTTTCATGGCAACATGGCAACCGAATAAATAGCAAGGGTGGTGGGAAATGTAACGTGATCCATAGACTAATTCTCTTGCCATGTTTTGAAACATGTCCTTCAATCAGTAACATTTTGGAAGAAAGAATAACAATGTCTAAGGTAACAATTCACAAGAAGCTCAATCAAATTACAAATTACAGACCAAGTTCATTCTCTTTATAAAAAAAAAAAGGAAATAAAGAGAAATCTTCTTTAAAATTTTGAACAAAAAAGCAGAACAAAACAAAACAAAAATGAAATTGGAACTTACATTTTTGTCCTTCACTTTTATGATAAATATTTTGGATTTAAAAGTTGCTTTGGTCACTCTTGGCCTGTAAGTAATATAAAGGAATTTTATTTCTAATTATCTATGTAACTTAATCGATATTTAGACAGCAATAAATCTTACTGTTCATCAGACTTTGATGTGGAATTAAAAAAAAAATTAGAACATGTTAAGGGCAGATCAAAATATTTGAAACTTGATAAATAAGAGTATTCTTTGTTGTGGTCTACTGTATTCTTAATCCATGGGATAAAATACCAATGTCCTTCCTGACTACAAACGTATATTTATCTTTAAAATAAATTAAGTAAATAAATAAGTAAACAAAATCAAAAACATACATTAAAGAAAAATCAAAATGCTCACCAGAAATAGTTGGCCACTTCTGATTTATGCTTGTAAACCACAATTCCAGTAGGTGTAAGGCCTAGAAAATATTCAACATTGCTCTCCCCCTGAAATTTAAAAAAAAAATCCAGCGTTAACAACATAAGTGAAAGGCAACATATTCATTATATAAAAAAGAAGATAGCTCTGCAAAATGTAAAATATTGCCACGTTTCATCAAGTGATAGCATATATCAAGTGAAATAAAAAGACCGCATTCTTTAAACATGTCTCTAAACAAGATTGATTATTTAATATCTTCCACTATTTATTTGCTTACCTGGACAGGATGAAGATCGACTCCATACATTTTCAACCATTTCACCTTTTCCAGGAATCGATGTTCTGCCATAGAAGGTGTGGCACCCCTGGAAACAAAAAAAATATTACCATTTGGCTCAATAAATATTACCATTTGGTTCAATAAATTTCTTAAAAGGTTAACAAAAGCATTTTCAATATACAAAAATTATCAGAAGTATAACTTTTTCGAGGTGTATTATTTTTATAATTATCCAAAACTTAAATGGTGAAATAAATATGGACTATTGCAATATTATCTACATGTAATGAGTAATCAGTTTCATATGGTGTACGAAAACATTGAAATAATGGATGTAAATCAAAATATACTAGTAAATCTCTATCAAAGAAGAATATTTTTAAATATATCTATTATCATTTTCCTTCTTCAACCCCATATGACCACACTATAGAGTTTTTACTATTATATTGATAATTTATGTTTTGCATTTGCTTGTGAATATGCTATATTTGTTTTGAGATTGGAGAATTCTACCAAGGATGAAAAGCATGATTCATAAATAAAATTAGTCTAATTCTAATCTGATATACTTACACACATCTTCTGTGCATTGCAGCAATGCGAGCCTCTAAATCTTCTGTTTGGTTGGGGACAAAGCAAAACTCAGAGACATAGCCTGGTGTATGGACCCTTGGATCAAAATCTCCAAGTTCAGCTGCACATGTAATAATGGATAATTATATTAAAACAATGAAATCATTTAGAGTTATGATTCATTTGAATTTGAATTATGAGTATTTATATCTTCAATATAATAATACATTACAAATAAACTAAGTCATAATTTTGTTTCTTAATCAATAATAAGCAATAAATTTGACTTTCTAGTCTGTGTATGCACCTAGAGAAATCAGAACTTAGCAGTTCATTTCAAAGCATCATTGGTAATAAATCTTGAGAAATCTTAAGAAGGATTACAGTTAAGTGATACTGTTGATCAGATTGAGTGTTTTATCAAACAGCAAGAGAAGAAAATATACCAGTGAACTTTAAAAACGTACCAACTTATTGAATGCAAATAGCACTTTTGGTGCCTTTTTAAAGTTTGCTAGTATAATAAGATTCTACAAAAATATAGATACAGACGTTTATTTTCAAAATCACAAATTAAATTACCATCATAAATCAGACATTTAAAAACATGTGGTGTTTACATAATTATTTTCTTCTAGTGAATATCCCTCCCATCCTTTTAAGCAAGATATTAATTGTACACTTAAAATATATAACTCAACAAAAATGAATATATTGGTGGTACATACATTGCACAGCATAGGCACATAATTCACCAGCTTCATCAAAAGTAACTGGCAGTCTACCTTGTAGAATATCTCTTTTAACTTGAAGAAAAAAGAGGTACCTGAAATTAAAGGAATAAAATCTTTTATCTCCTTGTTCACCCAAAAGGGAATGGACAACACTTAAGATATCGGAACTAGATATTTCCCTCACTCGCCTTATATTCTTTCCAACAAAACTTATGAACCACTCATCTTGAATATAATCCCCACAATATTTACACATTAGCATCAAATATCAATATCACCACCAATAGACTTTCTTTATATGCATATTCATAGGGCTTTTAAAAGATATAAGCAAGCTACAAACTTGAGTTCAAATAAACATGGTTCATTAAATTTTACATAATCTGATTTTGATGTTTATTGCCTATAAAAGTAAGGTAAAATTCTTTTAAGAGCTAATGTGGTCTAAATAGCTTAAGATTATCCCAATTTCTTTGAAAAGGAAAATGAAAGAAACAGCATTTCACAAGGAGACAATGATGGTAGTCCTTATGCTGAGATTCAAACTAAAGGCATTCAATGTATTTAAAGATGTTTCATTAAAAAATGTTGTATCGAAACTACCAATGAGAAGAGAGGTCAGTAATTTTGTACCGCAAAGCCATTGACGTCATTGCTATTCTCCATCAATCAAGCAATGGTGTGTATTTATGTTTTTTCATCAATTATATTACCTGGTGATTTCTTCTCTCAGTTTACATGGGTCAGCAGCATAGAATTTGACACAGAAATAAAACTTATGAGGGACAGTGCATCCTGGTGAAGAGATAAACAATACAAAGCAAAATGAATAAAATTTCTTGAAAGAGAGAGAGAGAGAGAGAGAGAGAGAGAGTGTGTATTATTTTTATATTTATCTATTTCTTTTTCTTTTTTGCAAGACAAAGACTTTTTGTGATTTTTATTTAGTAAAAGGAGGAGAAAAAGTCAAAATTAAACAAAAAGGCGGGGATAGAATAAAAGAGAGACTTGAAATAATTTCTAGAATATTAATAACGGAATAGAATGAATGAAAATCTAAGCTAGGTAAATCTTCAAAGTAATCAAGACTGAAGCATTCAAATACTTGAAATGAATGTTGAAGGATTATTTTAAGTCTTATAATGAACACTACAAGCAAACATGAAAGTCCTCAGAATGGAAACAAGCCTTCATAGTCCAAAAGCAAAGTAATTAACTACATGTCACAAGATACTTATGTAAAACAGTGTCAAAGAGAAAGAAATTTAATACCTCTAACTTTTTTAACAAAACCTAAAAACATTAGGGTTAGGTAATATTTTCTTTTCTTTTAAAAGTTACCATTTGATGGGTTTATGTTTTGCCTATATATTGATAATAAATTTGATAATACACAACTCTACCTTTCAGTTGAGAAGAAAGAGATTTTGTGAGATCCACCCAATGCTGCAATAAAAAGAAAAAAAATTTAAATGATACAAAATTAAAGCAAAATAAATGATTTCTTTCATTCACATGGAATTATAATGAGCTTCATAAATGATAAAATAACTTCACTTGAAGTGAAGGATATAATGATAAACCCCTCTTAAATTAAAGCAACTACTTTCTAATAATTCAATTGTTAGTCCTCATTCACTTCTATAAATCTCTCATTATAATAGGCAACAATTTTCGAAAATTCCAAAAAGTAATGTTACAAACTTAAAGACACTTTCATTTTAGTGAAATATGTAATTTGTAATGGGTAATAAATTTCTATCATATGCTCTTAATTCAATATAAATCCAACAATACTTTTTGTGCATGCATTTTCTGAATCCAATTGATTAATATCTTACAACGCTTAAAAGTGAAATAACAACAAACTTACTGTTTGTCCTGCATTGTCAACAAATCTCAGCCCAAAATAATCCCTTTCAACTAAATTGACTTGACCACACACTAAATCAAATAAAATTTGGCCCTTCCAGTTTGTCTGATATTGAAGAAATAATACAAATATAGATACAGTTAGTGATGAGATTAACTAATTACTGCAAGAGCAAATTATAGATAAAAGTTTATAAATTTATTGCAAAATGGAACTAATTACTAAAGATATCACAAAGTAAAATAAATTATTCATAGACTGACACAAATTTAAGAAGTGATATCAGTTGTTTTTATTCTTAACATCATTTTATATAAATTATCTTAATCCAAAATAACATAGAAATATCATTATATAGAAATCTGCACCAAAGAATGTATATATATGTATTTAACAACCGTGTGAATTTTTATTTCAACTAGACAACCTAAAGCTTTGTTTAACAACATCATTGCCAAAAATTTATAAAAAACAATTCTAATAATATTGTAGTAATTTAACATTTAAGAGTGAATTATAAAAATCTATAAAATGTGTACTTATAAACAAAACCTAAAGAAACAATTTTCATATTTGTTAGTAAATTGTAGCCTATATGAAGTTATTTTAGAGAGCATAGGTTTGCTGCTTTTGTCTTTGATAGTTTTTCAATGCAGTGATCACTCAATATATTGTGTTATAATGTAATACTGCATCATTGTTTTCACGAACTCTGATCATGTGCCAGACATGTGGAGAGTGTGGACGCATTCCCGAAGCCCACTAAAAGAAAAAAATAAATCAGAATTGGTCCTTACAAAATCAGAATTTCATCATTTATGTGACAAAAAATCTGAATATTCTGATTAAATGTGAATGAATGGCAGGCCTGCGTACTAATGGCGTTCTATTGGGGCTGCACCATTTGGCTCGTCCAGATTCTTCTTCGTCTAATTCTGTTGTTGAACCAAAGATATTTCACCATTACATAATCTCTGGTTGACCACAAACAGGGCTTCTGCATAGCCAATATAACGGCTAGTGAGGCTTGCCTTCAAAAAATGCGAAACATGTGCCTTGTGCATTCTCCCTAGTGACTGCCTTTTTCAAATTTAGGTGAGAGCACAAATTTACTGTTCATGCCCTCAATTTATTTAATTCTCATAGCTGCCAGTCAACTATTCAGGAAATGAAAATAAACTTCAAAACACAAATTTTACCAATGATGTAAATTAATAAAATTTTCAATCAATTTTCTTGTATTGGTCAAATCGTAATTAGTATGATGTTATCCTAATGGCTGGCAGTTATGATTTTTTTTTTGAAGGGATAGGTAATAAAAGCAATTTGAAGAAAAGTAATGAACTTAAAATCTTACTTTGTATGAAATTCTTTGCTCAATATCATCCAGGAATAAAATCAGGCAGACCGGATTCTTCCCATCTAATGCTTGGTGTTCATTTTTTTCTTTATCACTACGAAATAATTTTGGGAACAAACGGGACAGGCGTCCTCCCTTTGACATTTTGCCTGCTTTTTAGTGAGAATCAAGTCATTTTCCAAGCTGAAAACAATAGACGATCTTTGTGATATTTAAAAATAACAAAGATCAGTGGAATTGGAGAAAAAAAAATCTGAATATGAATGGGTAGATTATTTTTAAAAAAAAACAATAAAACAGAAAAAAAGTAGGGCCTATAGTAAGAAAACTTCAGAAAAACTATTTAGGCTTCAAAGGCCACCAATCAATACGAATATTTTCTAGATCTAGATCTAGAAATCTAGATCTAGAATCTAGAATCTAGATCTAGATCTAGATTAAAAGATGATAAAAAAAAACAAAAAACAATAAAATTTTATCTGCTCTCTTACCCTCCCCCCAAAAAAAAAAGATTATAAATAGGGCCTAAATAAATAAATATTAAAAAAATAAATAATAAAAATAATGAAAAAAATGCAAAACCAAAAACCAAATCCACATCTCTAGATCTAGACCTAGAATCTAGATCTCTAGCCATATAATCACACCACAATCCTTAATAAGTTCAACAGAGAAAAGGTGTGTGTGTTGCAGGGTGAGGGTGGTTAGAAGAGATAGTGAGATAGATAGACATATAT
>JASKDV010180731.1:0-21794 GCA_032466395.1 Aegires albopunctatus
GATTCACACACACTAGATCTAGGCTGTTTTAGTCACTTGGGTATTCTTTTATATTCCCTGCTCATCCCTATTCCCAATCTTGGTCATATGCCTAAATTAATTAAAAGATAAGATCTAGGCCTAAAGAATGAAAAGCAATGATTTTACCTAAGTTGTGAGGAAAGGGTAGAAATAGATCAGATCAGTATCAATAAATGATTGAATCAGGACAATGTCATAGAGTGTGCTTGGGAGATGGGGTTAGTTATTTATATTTTTAGGGTCACTGATGACCGATGGTTTTCAATTTTTTGAGGAGCTATTTACAGGTCTGATTAAATAGAACTCTCCGTTTTCCAAGTTAGATTCTATAAGCCGATGTAGTAGTATCGATCTTTTATCTGATGCTTCCCGATTCGCATGAGAAATAAATTATAATTTAATTATTTTCCCCGATAATTTCTTAATTGTTATATTAGTCATATATTTGTAATACAGATTTATCTTCAAATAAGCGAGATAGGCTATTAAAGTTTGTTCTGGCCCATGCATGTTGATTTTTAGTGATCTCAGAAAGAATATTATTATTTAAATTAATTTCTATAGCTACCGTACATGACATTAAATTGTACGAATCTTTGATTCGATATGCATTAAGTTTCAACTGCTGTGCCTGAGATAATTTTCGTTTCCATTCACTCAATCTGCTCATGTCGCGTAAGTTATAAAAAGTACTGATAGGTCTTCTCAAAGTACTGATGGTAGTCTCTTGAAGTACTGACTGCTCTAAATGTGGGTAGGCGTCTCTGCCCTTTTACAACGAATCATATAAAGAAGAATGTCTTTATATCAAGAGTTTGTGTAAAAAGATACTTAGAACACGAATAAAAGTAAAAAAAACTTGGTGTGTAGCTTTTTTATTGAAATTAATTTAAAAAAAATGTAATTATAATTCTAAGAAATTTGTTATGGCATATTGCATTTTGAAAATGTGGATTAATCAATACAGCAGTTTTTAATAATTTATATATCAACAACATTAAATTTTAAGTGCTATTATTTTTAATTGGAAAAAGGGACTTATTATAGTTTTGACTTTTATATTATCCTTTTCGACTTTTATATTATCCTTTTCTCCAGATTGCTGATTTACTAAGAGATGCAATAGCACGAGGACTGGAAATCACGAGTGAAGACATTAGGATGACGGTGAAAGCATTCCTTGATTCCAAAGGCAGGATATCACGTTTCTCTGACAATAAACCCAGCAGGTCTTGGGTCCCACTATTCATTTCAAGACACCCTGGGATCACGCGAAAGCAGGATGTTGCTCGTAGCTCATCTGGTGAAGGTGCATCATCATCAACCAAGGCATCTAAGACTGTTGGAGGAAAAGCTTCATTGAAAAGCAACAGCAGCCATCCAGCTCATGCCATCCCATCCAGCAAATCTGGTGTGACTTCTAAGAGCAAGCCTTCAAAATCTCCTAAAGTGACTAGCAAAACTTCAACTAAAGGAATTGGATTAAAAGATAAAAATAGCGCACAATACCCCACATCTTCATCAGCTCCCTCAACAAGTGTTTCGTCGATGAAACACCTTGATACTGTTTCATTGCCTTATGGTGGATCTGGTACATTATCTCAACAAACCACTTCAAGTGCTTCATTGCCTAATTCTAGAAGCTTATCACTGGCTACTAATTCCAACATCCTCTCTCGTCTTTCTGCACCACAACTTTGTAGTTCAAATGCACCTTTGCCTTGTTCTACATCTCATAACCACGCCTCTTCAATCTCAAGTGGCATTTCAAATGTTCCTGGTGGTCCATTGTCACAGATCAATTCTGGTACTTCATTGCCAAGCTCTGCCTCATCATCACACACCAAGCCTAGTTCCTCCATGATTTATTCTACATCTTCTACTACTACTACTACTACTCATTCTTCAAGTTTGACATCAATTGGACTCACTTTTGCTTCCTCTACCACTATTTCATACCCGGGTCCCATTTCAACTCATTCAGCATCATCTGACATGATCGATGACGGGACTTTTCGTAGATTACTTGAAAATGAGAACTCGTCAACTACTTCAAGCCTCTCTAAAAATGCAGGAGAGATGATTGAGAGAGGCAGCTCTCCAGATTCATTTTTTTCCTTATTGAAAAGGCTGACGATGATGAACTTTTCCTTTGGGGAGGATAGAGTGTTCAAATATTTCTCTTGTGTGGAAAAAGGAGAGAAATTGGACGATATGGATTTCAACTATTGGAAAAATATGGTTATAAGAATCCTTGCTTCGTCTTCTTCTGCCTTTTCATGCTCATCAGGCTCTTCTCAGATGCCATCTTTGTCATTATCTTCATATTCCATGCCTCCTCTTTTCGTTCATCCTCCGCCTCCAATCAATCAACCTCTCTTACCCAGGCATCCATTACCGGAACCTTTTTATAATCAGCCTCAAAACCATTTGATTCCCCCAAACAGAGGATATGGTTCTACGATGAGATTTCCTGCTCCGGTAATAAATTCTTCACAGCCCCATAAGTCTCATATTCGAGGCTCATCATTAAGTAATGCTGGTGGTCCATCAATTCCTACATCTGAAAAACCTTCAACAAAATTACATCCGACTTTACATTATCAGGCACATAAAAGAGGAAGATATGGGAAGGCATATGATCCTAACAAAGATAGGTATTCTGAAAGAAAATTTGAAAAAGACAAATTTCCTGAGAGAGAATATCATGATAATGACAAGTATCTTGAGAGAGAAAATCATAATGAAGCCGAGCATCCTGATGAAGAATGTCACAATGAAGACAAGGTTTCTGAGAGAGAATATCATAATAATAAAAAGTATCCCCAGAGAGATCATTATAATAAAAACAAGTATCCTGAGAGAGAATATCATTTACAAAACAATTATCCTCATAGAGAGCATCATACTAAAAACCAGTATCATGAGAGAGAAAATCATAATCAAAACAAGTATCCCCATAGAGATCAACATCCTACTAAAAACCAGTATCTTGAGAGAGAATATCATAATGAAGAGAATTACCCCAATGATATGGAATATCACAGTAAGAAAAAACCCAATCATGACAGCAATCCCCTGTCTCATGATAATCATTCAAATTCCAATCAGTGTCATCCTATGAAAAGGATGAATGAAGCTGATCAGCATACTAGTGAAAATAAGGAACCTATAAAAACGAATTTGGGAAAAAGAAAACAGCAACATCAAAATAAGACAGACGAGGTTATAAAAAAAAATAATGTTGAGGTTGTGGTGAAGAAGAAGAAGAAAACCGAGAAAAGTGGAAAGACGAGCAAGAAAACTGAGAAAAATGGAAAGAAGAGGGGTAAGAAAAAGGCTAAAGAGTTTGATACTACTGAAATGGCAGAAGCCTATTGGAGAAAGAAGGAATGGAAAAAGAAGAAGTTGGAAGAAAAGAGGATAACTAAGGCAGCAAAGAAATTGGAAAGGAAGGAAGCAGCCAAACTTGAAATGGCAAAGAAAAAGGATTCAAAGAAGGACAAGAATGCGCCTCAAGAAACTCAGAGTGAGGAAAAGCAAAAGGATACCAAAAAGAAAAAGAAAAAGAAGGAAGAGAAGAAAAGGAAGTATGAATCATCTGATAATCCAATCATAAGAGTTGAAGTCGATGTGAAAAGATGCAACAAGAGGAAGGTCTTTACTGACTCATCATCTGACGAAGAGTGAAGAGTGGACAGGAGAGATAAACTGGAATTTCTTTGTTCTTTTGTTTTTAAATTGCTTTTCCTCATTCACACTGATGTTAAAATGTTCTTTTAAGGATGAAAAGAAATTGATACTATACAGGGTGATTCAAAAAGAATCTGCCAAAATCATTACGAAATCATAATGATTTTGGTGTATTCATTTTGAATCACCCTGTATATCATCTTTCTTATGCTAACGTTTTAAATTTTTAATAATTCAAAATTTGCCAGCTCTTGAAAAAAGGAATTACATGTATGTTACAGATTGGTTTTTTTTCTTTCTCTCTACCATTTAAGACGAGCTTACATTATTGATGGAAAAATAGACCTAAGATAGGAAGGGGAGAGAAGCGTCGGTTCTTTCATAGCGTTTGAGACTACCAATCTATCGTTGAAAAGTTCACGAAGTGGGCATGGGATGGATAAAAAAAAGTGTTTAATAAAATATCTCATTTATTTATATACGGTACTCATGGTATTGGTAGTGTCATTTGTTGTTAGTATTGATTGAGTGCACCTACCATAATCTAATGAACTGTTAGATCTTAGTGGACTTTGTGGCAAGAGCAGAGTGTTGGTCATGATAAGACACCCGACTTCTCTTTTGTTTTGTAACAGTCTGCCTGCTTTGCCATTGCTTGTGAGACCAGATCAGACCTCCCTAATATTACAGATCATCTGTAATCATTACAGAAAACACGTTTGTACAGCACCAACTTACAGAATTACAAAAATTACCAGTAAAATACAGATTTTGGAGATAAACAAATTTTGGTTGTGCAATCACTTTATATCTTAAATACAAGTATCTACTTTAAGATTTGTTTCACCAATCCAACATACAAGAAGCCAAAGTTAAGACATTCAGAACTCCACATAGATCAAGAATCTTTAGAAAAATTTAAAACGTGGAACCTTCTTTAAAGAAAAGGAAAGTTTCATAAGCACTTTCATAAAATTTTAATAGTAACGCGACCATCTGTTGCGTATTTATTTTTTAATTTTCGTGAAGTCATTGCCTCATTACAGAAATTTATGTCATATTACAAAAAAAAAAAATTGAAGCCATTATAGAATTTTGAATCTCAAACTAGGGAGGCCTGCCAGATAAAGGAGACTTATTGGGATGATAGCAATTTTGCATTTAGATGCATTGACTTTCACGGGTTGCCTGTGCTTAGTTAACTTTTTTAATTTAATGATTGTAATTGTATGATTATTATCATGGTAAGCTCTTTCTTCAGCTCTTTACTTGTAGGAATCTATGGCCTTTCTTCTCATGCAAATTACATGCCATTCACCCCTTCCCTATTCTTTACAAGTTGATGTAATTTTTTAAAATCTAAATCTAGGGATAGGAAATTCTTAGTCTAATTTTATTTTGAAACAAAATCATAGACTCATTTGTGTGTGTGCTTGGTATCGTTTTGATCAAGCTTTAATAATAGTAATCGAAAGGCTTCCTCTAGACTTTGGTCTACATCCTTTGGGTAATTGTGCATGTCATTAATTTTTAATGTATTTTTATTCATTTTGTTTTGCCACATCATTCTTTTTTTCTTCTCCAATCTCCGTTCACCAGCCTGCCTCATTATCATTACTCTTTTAGTTTTAGAAATGGGAGGGACACAAAGATACAAGTTGAAATAATAACCAAATCTTTTATCTCACTTTGTAAATGATATATATGTAGATCTAGGTATTAAGTATTATTATATTGAAATAATCAATTAAGGATGAATATCTTATGAATTGTTGATTTTAAAATCAGATAATCAGGAAATCCTTTTATATTTACATTATTAGATTTTTTGTTTTTTTCACGATTCACACCAATGACCAATTCTCAAATCTTGTCTTGCCCAACATTAACCCTGGGTGGGTTCCTTTCCTCAACTGAGACTGAGAGGGTAGAATAGACCACTTCAAGTACTCCCCATACATGTAAACTTCTTCTCCCACCTTCTGTCTTTCAGGATCCCTTGTCCCCTTGGAGGAGGGGGAGAGTTTGCTGGGGAGGAAGGCATATACTTGGTGGCCATCCCCCTTTATGTACGTTGCTCTTCTTAAATATAATGTTGGGGTCATTTGCTATCTAGAAGGACCAAGTACTTAAGCCCAACCCATGTGGCCTTTGCAGTGCATGTTTTGGGGATTGATGGACATCATTTATTAGGATTTTGTTGTTTTTTTTTAGATAGAATCTACTGTTTTTTTTATCTATCAACAAATAAATAAATGATAAAATCTTAAATATTGTATTGTCATGTTCATATGTATATATTTAGATCTTCGTTCATATGGCTACAGTTAACTTTTATTCACCACAATTTTATCACCCATTTTAATATACAGTAGTCTTCGGCTTATAACCCACCTTCTATTAGCCCACTTTATCTAATAACCCACCATTTTAATGAAACAGAATATTTTCCTATAAAAAAACACCCCTCTTATAACCCTACCCTCAGACGAAAATTCTCTTTATAGCCCGGTCTATCGGACAAAGCAATGATAAAAAAAATTTAAAATCTCACCCATTCACACCCATTTGATTGTAAACTAGATCCACTAACACGGTTAATGACATCCCATTGTCTATATCCAACCACAAGTCTCTCTAATGTGTTGAAAGAACAGACAATCTCTGCTGAGTCCATCAGATTTCTTTATGACGCTGACAGCTAGATCTAATCACACCTTGGTCGTTCCATAGACTTAATTAAATGCCATGCACCACCATAGGTAAGAGAACAAAGGATGAACACCACCCGCGTGTGGAAGGCTAGACGGATGGTTACGCAAAATGCTGTCTCTCCCATTCCATATGGTGCTGATGAATGATGCAATAGAGAGAGAATGTAAGAGACAGTGAAAAGCGTCTGAAGGCAATTAAAGAAAGAACTCATGTCATGCTTTGATAATTCTTAGATGATTCGTTATTGTCAAGTGCATTGATTGGGGGATAGGCCTACGTTGTTGTTTTTTGTAGCCAATCTGTCAATCATCATTGATTTTGAAATTGTCAGGGGGAGGAGTTTTAAACTGTCTCAAAATGGCTTATCGTGCTCAGCGTCAGCAATCCATCATGTTAACAAGACATTCATTGCACTAACATAGGGAAAGGAGAGAAAATCAAGAAAAATGCCTAGATCTAGGAAATACTTGGACAAGAAGTTGAGATTTTAGATGAAATTTTATCGCATGAGAGATGTAACAAAGTAAATTTTACGGAGATTGGAAAGAAATTCGGCATAGATAGGACCACAACAACAACAACAAAAAAAGAACCAAACCCAAACCAAACAGTCCTGTTAACACAGGAAGGTGTATGAAACAGGGCGACATGGTTATGTCAGTTTATGCTGCAAAAAGGGAGCATAACCGAGTAATTTAAAAAATATCCTTTTACCCCCATTTGCATATATACGCCTAATAACCTGGTACCTGTGACAACCGTGGGGCGGGTTATAAGTCGAAGAGTACTGTACTGTCAAAAGGAGAATGTTACAAGTAGGCCTATGCTTTTGGTGGCTGTTTAAGCGTTTACTCTTATAAAAGATTGATATACAAGTTAATGCAATTTTTTGTTTGTGTGAAAACATTTCATGTTATATTGCAAAAACAAATAAAGAAGGTGAAGAATATAATAAGTAACTTGTACTAAAGTTGTACTTGAATCTTTTATAGATTGGTGTCTGATATCTGTTTTTATTATAAAGAAACTACCTCTCCTCTCTCTCTCTCTCTCTCTCTCTCTCTCTTTCTCTCTCTCTCTCTCTCTTCTTTTATGTCAACTAATTAATAAATTAAATACAATGCGACCTCTAGTGGGGAATAAGGGTAAAAGACAAAATCTCAGGGGACAGAATTATTACTTAATAATAATTTACCTCCTTACAAAGGAAAGGTCTTTGGCTATTTGGGATGATCTTTAGTTGAGAATGCATTCAACATTGTATTTTTCTTAACCTCCCCGTTCAAACCTTAAATTCTTATCCAAACGTTATCACCATGTTGAATGCTTTTCTTATCACACCACCCACATCGGTGCAAGACAGTTTCAAGATGATTTTCATCCTGATTGTCAATAATAATTATAGCCTGACTCACCAGATACATTGCACTTATATTACTCCAATTGATGATCTGGTCCAGTGCAGCATTAAGATGAAGACAGAGGGCAGGAATGAAGAAAGCGCAGGTCAGAGAGCTTTTCATCAGCCTTTTATTAAGTTTTATTAACTAAAATTAAAATTAACATGATAATCACAAGAAGATCAAGGTAACACGTCATGTACATTATCTGCTCTAAGGTCCACAACGCATACTGAGTGGCATCATCAAGGAATGGCATTGGTTTGGGGATCTACTTGCTTTCAAAATAAAATCAAAATATGTATAATAATAATGGAAAGCATTTGTATAGCGCATATTAAAAATCATATTATTTCTCTTTGCGCTGGAACTGTGGGAGCAGCCGTTAGGCGCTACAAACCACAACTCATCCCCTCTGATCTTCTTAGCTTTCAATTCTACCTTTTGTCAGAACAATGAGGCAGGGGCATATTTTCCTAATAACAGGCCATGGTTGGAATTGAATTATGAATTTTGCCAGGTGGCAGCCGGAATGGTCTGCTCTTATCGATTTTCAACCACCGAGGGTTCTTTTACATGCGCAAAGGCACATGGGACCTCCAAACTTATCATGTGTCCGATAGGACTAGGCACTTACTTATATCCTGCCTACCACAGGATAAAGGAACAGAAGAAATTACAAATAATTGGATTTCAATGATTTCAAATTCAACAAAGCCTGCGCTCACTGGGATTTGAACTCGAATTAAGCGCGAACCCGTGACCATTTTGGCTTTGTAGGCCAGTGCTGTAATCTACTGAGCTATTTGCTCCCATGTATGGTCTTAAATGTCTCATATTGTTGAAGGAAAAACAAAATCCCTAGGTACCTGTGTAATCAGTCAATCCGACTAATTAGGACGATTTTAGTGTTTCAGCATCTGTTAAGTAAAATTAATAATAGTATATCTTGTTCACCGTGTTAAATTTGTGAAATCAAAGTTATTTTATTGTTATGGGTATTTCAAGTGTAATTATGATTATGAAAAGAAAAGGTGGTGCATCTTGTCATTATAGTATTTATAGATCCAAATCCTCAGTATTATTCTGGTAATAACATTTTGTCTTTGAGCTTACAATAAGCAGATAAAGTTTTGAAATATGAATTTATTTTCAATTTAAAATTTAACATATCCCTGATGTAGTTTCTTCTTCTTCTTTAAATAAACTGACAAAACTCAAATGGGTTGAGTTATTACCGGTACTGTCAACATGCAAAAAAATATTTAAAAAATAATCATATTAGATATTTTATTTTTACATGTACTCATTTTACTGTTTTATGTTTTCAAACTAATACACGTAGTATGTAGATCTAAGTATTTCATAATATTGCAGCCTATCTTTAAGATTATCAACACTTTCGCTACTTCTAATTAGTAATATTTGGATTCAATTTATTCCATAATCTTGCAGTGCTAGGGAAAAAAATAACGTCTATGGCAATAATTTTTTAGACAAGGATGTTATTGTCTGACTATCTGAGTTTCTGGTTTGACTCTTGACTTGAATTGGTTTGAAAACCCTGATGACCTATGTCTTTGGCACCATGCCTGAACTTAGCAGGATATTATGAAGTAGAAGTAGACACAGTTGTCAAGAAAAATTTATGAATTCATATTGTAACAATATAACCTAAAGGTGTCTTTGGAGAAAAAAAAATGGAAGCAACTTTGGATAAGCATGGAATTATTAATAATCAATTAGTAGCATTAACATTTCATAACTCAAAGTGTTCAGGCAAGTCGGATAAGTCAGATTTTGGTAGGATGGCCAGTGGTAGATCAGATAAGTCAGTTAATACTGGGTCTGTAGGTCGAATTAATCAAAATTTAGTGGGAAAAATTGACTTAAGGTCTTAATGGTGTGACCAGACTAACGTCGCAGAGAAGTACACCAGATGGTTCAATCCTAATACTCTCTATTGTCCGATGTCTGGTGAACCGGTCACCGGATCTCAGAGCGCTTATACTGGCAAAAAGGGGCGTGCTGTTTACTATGCGTTTATAGAGATATACTCGAAACCGTGCTGTGGGAAACATTAAAATTGCATAAATTAAATAAATTATATTAATTGATTGTTATAATCTTACTGGAATATTTGTTTTAAATAAAACTACATGTTTGACACCGGAAAAAGAAAATATATCATAATGTTTTATGTTTACTTCAAGATTGATAATGATAATTTTGCGTCAGATATATTAATATTTACTGGATTGACATAATAATATACGAGCTTGCAATTACAATCACTAATAAAGAGCAGTGTGATAGAGTGCAGCAATGTAAGAGCAATTGAAAATGAAAAAGTACCTGTGAATATCCATTGGGCAAGAGAACGGGGGTGGGGGTGGGGGGGAGGGTGATTTACATTGAATGAAAGAATGTTTTTGTTCTACGTTTATATATTGTCTTTGAGTCGCAAGCAGCAACTTTCACATAGGATAGCTTTCAATTTTTAAATTATTATTAACTCCAACAGCATAGCTTTTACAGGAGATTTACAGTATGTTTTGAGGGTGAAAAAAAATGCAGTGGGCCTACCTTTGGCTTTAATACTTTAAATGATATTTTAGATCACATCACAAAATGATACATTTCCATAGGTCAAAAGTTTTCCAGTGTAAAAGAGGATATGCAGATACAACTGGCCTCTTTCCAACTTTTCCTATAACTGGGTTTCAGCTGATATCCAGGCACCCACCTTGGACTCACTGCACTGCCAAGATTGCCAATTTTGTGACTACTGTCCAATTATAAGATTGTTACTTATTTCTATATGTGAGTCAAACCTGGGCGTTGCTTGTCGCAGCCCTCTGCTCAAACTACTCTACCATTGTGCATGCCAGCTAAGTGTAGTGTGATCTATGAAGGCCTTGACTTTGATTTACATTTACATGGTCCCAAGGAAGAAAGAATAAGTCTGTGTTGTTTTACATATATATCTGCATTCAATTTTTTGTTTTTCTTATTAATCTCTTCAGGGAACATTGAACACTGACCACATTGAAAATGTCCATTCATGGTAATTCTTAAATTATATATTTTTTTTCAGAGAAAAACTATGATGAAGACATCATGGCACAACAAAGAGATATTGAAAGGGAGGTAAGTCATTGCCAATTAGCACCAATAACTATATCTAGTGCATTATGTTTAGAAGCCTATTAAGTATTACTCAAAGATACATGTATGTAATATGGCAGCTTGATTCTTACATATTATTCAAAAGATAATAATGGTTTACTCAATGATATACTCGATTTGGCTAGACCAATTAACTTGAATGTTTTATTGAAGAATAATTTTATATGTAGTGACGGTTATAATAACCACCATTTATAGATATGGGCAGGATCAAACTTTCCTCCAAACTTTTTGTTCCGTTTGAAATTGGTAAGAATGAAAACCCACGGGAATTAAAAGTTACATTTGATTGAAATGACTACGCAGGAGGATTAACCCGTTCACTGCCTTAGGCCCGTCAATTTTACGGGTCAGCCTGCATATGCCATACGCCATAGGCCAGTGAAATTGCTAGGCGTAGTTCATAAAGGTGATTTTCTCCCTCGCACTGCTAGGTTACATCCCTTAGGCAGTGAAAGGGTTAATAATGTAAATTTGTGAATCTGCCCTGATGCAAAGATGCAGACTATATAAACTTGCGATCATCTTTTCGTCATTTGACAGTGATGAATATCTTTGAATTACTTTCCACCTCTTTACATTGTCCACGTTGATGAGTAATACGAATTATATCCAAAACTTGGTTTTAGGAATGAAATGAAGCATCATGATTTGGTATAACTGTTGCAGGTAGCAACCAGCCACCCGATGATAACAGAAAAACTAAAATTTGATGACATCATAGAGGAATATTCCAAAGAAGATTCAGTCTATCGCCAAAAAATTGAGGTATTGTTATTGTCAGAATGTATGAAATTAATGCCGCACACTACTATCCCTTTATATTATTTAATAAAACTTGATAGATTTGTGGACACTTCCATGTTTAAGGTTGCTTGTGGAAAGTATTAGGATATCTTATCAAAATATAATTAATTGATGGAGATGTCAATGTAATGTCTTTTTCAATGCCTAGTAAGTTTATTTAACACCATTAACCACCCGTTGCCTATTTTTCTGTTTTCAAAACTAATCAAAATATTCTATTGTTGTTTGCTTGTATTTTACTGATATGAAACATGCAAAGCTGATAAGTAAGAGTTGTTTTGTTTTTAAGATTTGTTTTATTCATAAGTAATTTGCCATTTAAATAAAAGTGTGTCATATAATTCTCTGCTTCTGTGATAATGTATTTAACTTGAAATGTTCCATTTAATGTTTCCTACCTTTTCCAACAGGGTTTGAAAAACCATTATTATGGCATAAGGAAAATAAGAGGAGATGGAAACTGCTTTTTTAGGGCTTTTGGATTTGCTTATTTGGAAAAATTGTTGAACAACATTGATGAATTCAAACGGTAAGCTTCCTAAATGACTTCCCATGTACATATTATAATCTGATTTCTGTGTGTATTACCATTTTTTACAAGGCTTTCTGTTATATTTCGTTGACTTGCCCTCTTTCATCATTTTCCGTATTCCTTTTTACTTTATCTTTATTGTAATTCATCCATTCATCATTCATCATTGATCTGGATTTTGATATGTTGTTTATGAATTGTGTCTTTCTTATGTAAAATTCAAAGCAAATCATCTTGCAAGTTTTTTAAGATAAGATAGATGAGATAAGATAACATGCACTTTATGAATCATTGCTGAAATTAGGTTTGTGCAAAACAAGGCTCTTATTATCTTAAAGAACAAATGCAAACATAAACTATTCAAATATGACCCAAAACAGAATTGCATGTGGCAGAATGAAACATGGTGTAGGTCTGCATCTCCAAAGGGTCATTATACTTGTAGTTTATGGCTAAATCAAAGCAATACATGTGATAAAAATAATAATAGTACATCTACGGGTCATATATTGCATTGGTAGTACATGTATAGTTGTTAGGATGTAGCCTCTAAAGGCTATCTGAGTCTTTGCTTTAGCTCCATGTGGCAGCAGACACAAAGGACCTCCTGAAACGCTCTGTTCTCGCTTTTGGTTGAATAAACCGCTGATCCTATCAGATTTTTTAAGCTCTGAAAATAGAGGCACTCTAATAAATAAGTGATGTACAGAAAAATATCATAATGGTCTTATTTGAGTCAAATTGCCTTAGTTTCCTTTAAAAATTCAGTCGTTGATTTATTTATTGATTAATTGTTTTACATTCACTATGGCTAGTGCCAATTTGATTTACCATCATTGGTGAGTCCAAGATATTTATATTCTGATACAACTTCAACCTTCTCATTGTTAATGATCAAAGGGGAAATGGAGTTTTTTTCAAGCCGAAAGTCAATAATTTCTTTAGTCTTCTTAATGTTGAGTGCAAGAAAGTTTTGGTTAGACAAGCAAAAGTAATTTCTTAACAGTTTCTTTACAATAAGAATTTGCTCAACATATCTCTTTAATATAAAATGACACAATTGATATCCTTAACATTTAACATATTTGTTGCTGCTATTGAAGGTAGAGACTCCATCTTAAATCTTGAAGTTTTGAGAAAATCCTCATGATCTCAAACTGATTTTTCTTACTCGTCTCTTGTCAACATTGAATCAAGTTAATGAAGTGAAAATGAAAGGCATAGGAAAAGAAATTTCAGGTTGAATCATCATTCTGATAACTTTACTATTTGCTCTTTATAGTATTTTCTATCAAAGATACAGTTGAACCCGCTTAATCCTAATCGCTCAGGTTTTGGAAAACAATTTAGATTATCCGGGAATTCAGATTAACCGAAAATGCCTAATTTCTTGTAGTGAGCTAAAAACTGGGTGTATAGCATGCAATAAGTGGCCTGCACAGCGTAAGCCGACTGACTGCGTGAGAAAAGGTATTATGTGTCATGTGATGATTTGTGCTGTAATCTATGCGTCTACCTTAATTGCATTTAACATTTGCCTTTTGTGTGGATCAATCGTGAAGCTTTTATTTGATTTTTGATAGGATTTTTGTTTCATCTTGTCTAAATTTTTGTTCTCCACCGACCAAAAAAATTTGGATTAAGTGGGTCGAGGCAGGTAAAACATTGGATTAACCGGTCATTTTATATCGAAAAAATTCCTTTTTTTCTTCAAAATATTTGGAATAACCGAATTTGGAATAACTGGGTTGTCCATTACAATCTGAATTGTGCAGAAATACAGTTCATAAAAACATAATCCTTGTATTTACAAATACATTACAATCATCCCAAAATTCAATAGGCTTTTGATGCTTTATTAAAAGGTGACACAAATATTGGTTTTTTGTTTCAATTCAGATTTCGTGATATTGCCCTAAAGTCTAAAGATGTGCTGCTCAAGCTTAATTTTCCTCCCTTCACATTGGAAGACTTTCATGATGTGGTTGGTATTTTTTCTGGTCTCACCAAAGAAAGTTAGCCTTTGGCAAGAACATCCACATCAAATGAAGTGTTAAATGCCTCTGTAAACTTTGGTATACTGCACTTCATATGAATGGTCTTCGTTTTTTTGGTCAAAGTGGACGTTTTAACCAATAGCTTTCTTTCTTTGGCTACGCCTAATCTTCTATATATTTTTTACTTTGTCTTCAATCAATTTCACTGCGGTTATGTTTTCGTCCTTTGTGTGGAGGATTTATTTAGGAAGTAGAGATTTATCAGAGTTTCACTGGTTATATTAATCCCGGAGTGAGACTTCTGCAATGCAGCAAAAGGGTCAAGGCTTAAGATATATTGTCTGGGTGAGTGAGGAACAGATGTTTTGTATTTTATTTGCGAAAGACAAAATGATAAATATTATCATTTAATCCTGTTTTAGATAGAGCTACTGTCATGATTAATAATTACAAAAGGTTGCTTCTGGATACATAGCTGCCAACCAATACGATATGATTACACAATGTACACTTTGACTTATACTTAGTACTCTGTGACTTATACTTAGTACTCTGTGACTTATACTTAGTACTCTGTGACTGATACTTAGTACTCTGTGACTGATACTTAGTACTCTGTCACTTATACTTAGTACTCTGTCTCTTATACTTAGTACTTAGTACACTAAGAAGACCTATACTTATTAAAATTTGACTTATACTTAATACAATTTGACTTATACTTATTAAAATTTGACTTATACTTAATACAATTTGACTTATACTTAATACAATTTGACTTATACTTAGTAAAATGTGACTTATACTTAATACAATTTGACTTATACTTAGTACACTATGACTTATACTTATTAAAATATGACTTACACTTAGTAAAATTTGACTTATACAGCACAATTAGACTTATACTTAGTACGCTATGACTTGTACACCATGACTTATACTTTGTACAATTTGACTTATACTTAGTACACTATGACTTATACTTAGTACAATTTGACTTATACTAAGTATACTATGACTTAGTACATTTTGACTTATACCTAGTACAATTTGACTTATACTTAGTACAATTTGACTTATATTTAGTACAATTTGATTTATCTTAGTACAATTTGACTTATCTTAGTACAATTTGACTTATACTTAGTACAATTTGACTTATACCTAGTACAATTTGACTTATACTTAGTACACTATGACTTTTACTTGTTACAATTTGACTTATACTTAATACAATTTGACTTAAACTTAGTACACTATGACTTGTACACCATGACTTATACTTAGTACAATATGAGTTATACTTAGTACAATTTGACTTATACTTAGTACAATTTGACTTATACTCAGTACACTATGACTTATACTTAGTACAATTTGACTTATACTAAGTATACTATGACCTAGTACAATTTGACTCATACTTAGTACACTATGACTTATAGTACAATTTCACCTATACTTAGTACACTATGATTTATACTTAGTACAATTCGATATATACTTAGTACACTAAAACTTTTATACCTAGTTCAATTTAACTTATACCTAATACAATTTAACTTCTACTAAGTACAATTTGACTCATACCTAGCACAATTTGACATTACAATGTAACTTATACTTAGTATAATTTGATTTATATGTAGTAAAAGTTGACTTATCTTAGTACAATTTGACTTATCTTAGTACAATTTGACATATACTCATTACAATTTGACTTATACTGAGTACAATTTGACTTATACTTAGTACAATTTGACTTATCTTAGTACAATTTGACTTATCTTAGTACAATTTGACTTATACTTAGTACAATTTGACTTATACTTAGTACAATCTGACTTATACCTAGTACAATTTGACTTATACTTGTTACAATTTGACTTATACTTAATACAATTTGACTTAAACTTAGTACACTATGACTTGTACACCATGACATACTTAGTACACCATGACTTATACTTAGTACAATTTGACTTATACTTAGTACAATTTGACTTATACTTAGTACAATTTGACTTATACTTAGTACAATTTGACTTATACTCAGTTCACGATGACTTATACTTAGTACTATTTGACTTATACTAAGTATACTATGACCTAGTATAATTTGACTCATGCTTAGTACACTATGACTTATAGTACAATTTCACCTATACTTAGTACACTATGACTTATACTTAGTACAATTCGATTTATACTTAGTACACTAAAACTTATACCTAGTTCAATTTGACTTATACCTAATACAATTTGACTTATACCTAATACAATTTAACTTCTACTTAGTACAATTTGACTCATACCTAGTACAATTTGACTTATACTTAGTACAATTTGACAGTACAATTTAACTTATACTTAGTATAATTTGACTTATGTTTAGTAAAAGTTGACTTATCTTAGTACAATTTGACTTATCTTAGTACAATTTGACTTATACTCAGTACAATTTGATTTATACTTAATACAATTTGACTTATACTTAGTACAATTTGACTTATACCTAGTACAATTTGACTTATACCTTGTACAATTTGACTTATACTTAGTACACTATGACTTATAACTAGTACGATTGACATACTTAATACACTATGAATTATACCTAATACAATTTGACTTATACTTAGTACACCGTGACTTATACCTTGTACAATTTGACTTATACTCAGTACACTATGACTTATATCTAGTACAATTGACATACTTAATACACTATGACTTATACCTAATACAATTTGACTTATACTTAGTACACTGTGACTTATACCTTGTACAATTTGGCTTATACTCAGTACACTATGACTTATAACTAGTAAAATTTGACTTATACTCAGTATACTATGACTTATAACTAGTACAATTTGACTTATACTTAGTACACTATGACTTATACCTAGTACAATTTGTCTTAGACATAGTACAATTTGACTTATACTTAGTACAATTTGACTTTAGGACAATATGATAAGTACAATTTGTCTAAAAAAATAGTACAGTACAAACTGAGTTTGACTAATTTTTAGTACAATTTGACTTATACCTAGTACAATATAACTTTTACTTAGTACAATTTGACTAATCTAAAACAGGCAATGGAAAATCAGATAAGTTTGATCTTAGGTGAAAAATTATGCTTTGGTCACTGCCTACATATGTTTTAATCAACTCTGAAGTGGAAGCAACTGCATTTGTACTAACGCTGGTAATTATCTCATTCCCATGTTGTTGTTTTTGTGGTTTTCTTTTGTTGTTGTTGTTTTTTTTGTGGGGTGGGGGGATAGGCACTTGTGTTATATGCTAATATAATTATGTTTTCTTGTATCTTGAAACTTTGCAACAATGCATTCTTTTATACAACATTTTTTAACATCATTTTGAACTACCCAATGAATACAGATGGTCTTTCATTTCTCAAGAATTTACATGTGAGCATTTACATTGAGTGACAAAATTTTCATTCAACCATACTAATTTTGATAAGCTGGTATCTTTGTTGAAAAGTGGTTTCTATCCTTGATCTTCTCAATTTCAGTTCATGGAAATCATTGGTCAAGTGGAAAATCCAGGCAGTGTGGATAGACTGTTGGAAACATTCAACAACCAAGGACAGTCTGATTATTTTGTTGTCTATCTCAGGTTGGTTGATGCCAAAATAATTATTTTGTTATCTATCTCAGGTTGGTTGATGCCAAAATGATTATTTTGTTGTCTATCTCAGGTTGGTTGATGCCAAAATGATTATTTTGTTGTCTATCTCAGGTTGGTTGATGCCAATATGATCACAAAACCTTTGACAGTGGTTAGTAACACAGTAGAACATGCAAAAAACAAAAATAGCGCTAAACCGAAATGAGACATAAACCCCTTTTTTTTTCCTCTCTATGACTTTGTTATGCTGCTAACGGTAAACAGAAACGAATTTCACCCGCATCACGGCTGAACCGAAAACTCAAACCTAAAATACTGTGTAAAGTTATAGAGTAGAGATAGAAAGAAGAGAAACAATGAACAGCTAGAAACAGTTATTACCTTTACCTGCTCAATTAGCTCAATACATACGCACACACACACCCTAGTGTAACACACATGTGATGCTCTTCACACTCATATGCAGCGCAGTGTAATACTTTCCCCTTCTAATGGATAAACCGTGATATGTTTAAACAAAAATGATTCCTTCTGTCTCAAACATTTTGGTTTAACTGTGTTCTACTGTATAAGGCTCTATCTAAGACTGTCTTTTCAAGCCCAGGTGGGTTTTAATATATATATATCTGAAATATTCCAATAGCTTCAGCTTTGGTTTTGACTAATTAAATGAATATTTATCCAACTGATAAGTGTATCATTTTCTTTATTTCACTCTGGTTTCAAATTTTCATTCCTTTTTTTAAATTTGTCATTGGTTTTTCAAATAAGTTCGTTCTTCACAATTGTTCCTTTTGTCTTCATTTCAGGCTTTTGGTGTCAGGCCACCTCCAGGCTAATGAAGATGACTATATGCCTTTTATTGACGAGGGCAGGACAGTGAGAGAATTTTGTGCCCAAGTGAGAAGTTCAGAAATTATTCAAGTGATGCAATAAAAAAATTTTTTTCCCCTAAAGCGCAATGTAAAAATTGCTTGTGCAGAGTTAAGAACAATCTGTGACAACAGTTTCAATAAAGTTAGTCATTGTTAGTCACGTATGGCATCGTGGTCCAGTGGTACGCATGTGGGCTGGTGATCGAAACCCCCTGGTTCGAATCCCGATTGGGCGCGATATTGAATTCTTGGGAAAGACTTGTATTATGCATTTCCTCACCGTACCCAGGTGTAAAATGGGTACCTGGCCATAGGTAGAGGAAGATCTTGTCATTTTTGCTAGAGTGAAGCGCCTTTCATCGGGTCGCACCTCTGCATGCCCCTCGGGGGTGTTGAGAAGGAATTTGGATTGCAGTGACCTGCCAGGGAAACTTTGGAAAGCGCATTGAACACACTTAGTGGGAACGCACTATATAAAAATGCTCTTTACTTTAGTCATTGAATAATTGATTTTTTTTCATCTTTTCATACAGGAAGTTGAGCCAATGGGAAAAGAGAGTGACCATATCCACATTGTTGCATTGACCAAGTCTTTGGACGTGCCAATCACAGTGGAGTACATGGACAGAGCTGGCGAGACCTGCAATTTACACAGGTTTTCATCCTCAGACAATGAAGTCTCTTCAGCCAATGCATCTATGCTTACTTTGCTCTATCGTCCAGGTCATTACGACATCATCTATCCATTGTGAATGTAAAACCTGAATTGTTTTTCTAAAATCTTGCCTTTGTGATTGAAGAACAAGGTCGTTAACGGTGCCATTTGGCCTACCCTGTGTGAATGTGAAAATATGATATTTAATGACTTATATAGATCTGGTTACTGATTTTCATCGTGTTGTCATCAACGTTGTAAGACCAGATCCATTGTGACATCATATAATATGTTCTTTTTATGATTGTAAACTGAAATCATTTTGCCATCGTTTAGATTGTATGAATATGAATCCAGATCGTAATTCAGACAAGTTAAAACTCATCATCTTTGGGGAGACCTGGTTTAAAGGGTAGCCCCTCGATCTTCCAACCTGATTTCAAACATACCAAGAGGCTGTCATAATGACCCATTATCCCCATATATCCTTCAGATCAGATGCCATTAATTAATTGTATATAAATTATTTTTGTATGACAAAATAATAATGGCCGCAAGGCCATTATATCGTTTCAACTACTTTATCATATGTTCAAATGAAAATCAGAAAAATGATAACTTCATAATTAATTTGATTATAACAAGTTTATGTTGAAATCTTAACGTTTGATTGATTGATTTTGAAACCAACTCATTTTAACATCAACTAGACACTTTTTCGTTTAACATCAGGCTATTATTATATCATAGATATTGAATAGAGGTGATACCATAAATGAAACTTTCAACCTGTTTGAACATGAGTAGTTTATTATAAATCAGTTCATAAAGAATAAACAGTTTGGGATGGATGTGAAATAAATTTATCATGAAATCATCCATTTTTGTATGATTGTAAAATGAAATCATCCATTTTTGTATGAATGTGAAATATATTCATCATGAGATCATCAATCTTTGTATGAATGTGAAATGAATTCATCAAGAAATCATCAATTTTTGTATGAATGTGAAATATATTCATCATGAAATCATCAATTTTTGTATGAATGTGAAATAAATTCATTATAAAATCATCAATTTTTGTATGAATGTGAAATAAATTCATCATGAAATTATCAGTTTAATAAAATCATCACTTTTGTATGAATGTGATGAATGTAAAATATATTCATCATGAAATCATCGTTTTATATGAATGTGAAATAAATTCATCATGAAATCATCAATTTTTGTATGACTGAAATATATTCATCGTGAAATCATCACTTTTGTATGAATGTGAAAATATTCATCATGAAAGCATCACTTTTGTATGAATGTGAACAAATTCATTATGAAATCATCTCTCTTGTGTGAATGTGAAATAAATTCATGAAATCTTCAATTATTTATGAATATGAGATAAGTTCATCAATGAAATAATAAATTTTGTATGAATGTGAAATGAATTCATCTTGAAATCGTCCCTTTTGTTTGAATATGAAATTAATTCAATATGAAATAATCTACTTTGTAGCAATCAATATAAAAAGTCATCTTGAAATCATTGTGGTATAAATGTGAAACTGGGTCATAAGGAAACTACTTGTGAACTTAATACATTATGAAGTCATTACCTATGTATAAATGTGAAATCAGTTTATTATAAATCATTATTTTTATATGAATATGAAATTACTTCATAATGAGGTGATTCACTTTGTATGAATATGAGTGTACAGTAGACTAGAACCCGCTTAAGTCGACATTTCTGGGACCATTGAAATCACGTCGAGTAAAGAGAAAGTCGACATAAGAGATTGCAATAAGTTTGAAGAGGAGCAAGGAAATTTATTGTCATAATTGTGTATAAGTAATAGAATGAGTAAGTGTGTCTCTGTGTGTGTGAGCGAGACGGGGGACGTTTGCGATACTTTCCCTACATCAAAAGATATGCTGACCAGGGAAATTCTCCACGAATGTGGTGACACTGACACTTGAGGTCACGGCTGAAGAAGGAGCGGGGCCACCATGATTCTCCCAGGGTGAGGAGGATATTTTTATTTTATTTTCAAAACATTTTATTTCAAACAATGTTTTTGTTCAATGATGGCAGATCTCTATCATTCTTTCTCTCTCTCTGTCTTTCTTTCTTTCTTTCACTCTCTCTTTCACTCTCTCTCTATCTCTCTCTCTCTCTCTCTCTCTCTCTGTCTCTCTCTCTCTCTCTCTCTCTCTCTCTCTCTCTCTCTCTCTCTCTCT
>JASKDV010180732.1:0-12540 GCA_032466395.1 Aegires albopunctatus
TAAAATTTGCGGCCGCAAATTGCCATTTGCGTCCGCAAAGAATGCAGATGACAGATATATGAGACTTTTGCTCATATCCTTTATCAATGTCAAAAGCTTAAGGAACTTAGTACCCCTCTTTTACCTCCTGAACCAACAGCAGAAAACACACTATTCGCAGATTCCTCACAACTTACCAAGACGTGCAAATTCCTCTACCTGGCAGTAAGACAAAGGGCTATAGCTATGACTCAAGATCTGCTGGAACATTAAGAACAACAACATGACTAAGACTAAGAGTAAGACAGCACAACACGCTCAGGCTTGCTCCCACTCACTTTGCTGTTCATCCTTTGATGTGCGTGTTCATTGTCATTGACCATCGTGCCGACTCACTGCTCATGAGCATTGCATAGTCCTACTTTACTTGTTGGTTAACACTGACACTGACAGACCATGTGGCAGGAGGATTCAGGTCTAGCCTACACCTACACCCTATCCCCCCAGGTACACACATAAATGCCCCAAGATTGGTGGATCCAGGTCTACCTGGCTTTCACATTCAGTATCATCAGTGTAGGAGAGGGGTTCCTCATTTGACGGCTCATTGGATCGACACCCTGTCCAGCCCCTACTAATACCGGTGCATGAGAATGTATTGAGAATTTTGTACATTTGATTACTGTAGTGTGAGTCATGAGTTAATGCAGTCATTAAATACACAAATAGCCCCATGTTATGTGATTTGATTTTAATTGACTTATCCAATCTAGATACATCATAATGTTTAGTTTTCCTTGCCAGGCCATAATAATAGGTGTATCTTTGGCCTGGGTGCTCACATCTTCTTCTTCTCCTTTTTCAAATAAATTGACAAAACTCAGTTTGGCTGAGTATTACTGTCAATAATGTCATTAATGAAATGCAAACAAAAACAACCCCAAAAAACTACACAAAAACAAACCACCAACCTATATTTGAAGTACATGTATCAGATATTAGTATTAATATATAATATATTATATTAGCCTGTCATCATAGTTTTCCTCGGGCGTTGCAACCGCAAACTGATCGCGAGAAAAATGGATCAATCGCGTTGCGGAAATTAACCCGCGGAATTTTGATTTTTGCAGAATTATTATGCTTTCAGTATAAGAATTGCGGAAAAAAATTAAACTGAACCGAGCTGACAACCTAGTGATCTCCCTCTCACCAGAAGCTGGAAAATTGAGCGGTCTTTTTATTTGTAAACAAAATTATCTAGATAGGATTTCAAGATTGCCCTTGTTTCTCAGAAAAAATGGAAACATTTTTGAGAGGAAAGAATGCTAAAACTAAAAGAAGTTTTGACATGGTCGCAATCCTTGCAGAATTTTTGCAGAATTTGGTCATTTTGGGTGCAGAATTTTGAAATTTTCAATGCAGAAAACGATGATGACAGGTTAGCTATTACATGTAATTGTATGAAGATCTGAGTACCGGTATTTCATATTGTGTAGCCTATGTTTAAGGAGTATCAATACCTTCACTACATGTACTTCTAAAATCTATCAAAATTTACAAAAACAAAAGTACAAGAAAAAGTTTGAAAGAGAAGATAATTCAAACATAAGAATAATGAGATTTATCATGTTGTATGTTTAATTTAATGTGGAGAGAACATAAGGCTACTTCAAACTCAAACCATCTGCTACAACTAAGAAGACTACATTAGTCGCTAATAACTACCATAATACTAATACATGAAACATAATTACAGTACATGCATGTTGTTTAAACTTAATCTCAAATCACATTAAAATTCATCAGGACTATAATTAATATTAAATTATGTATGCAATTATAACACTAACACATTTTCTATAAATAGTATTTTTTTTAAAAGCATGGAAAAAAATAAATATGTGAAAAGTAAGATAGAAATCGTGATAAATCAACAATCATATGAGATAACTTACATTTATATTACATATATATATATGTATACCTCGATAATTTGTAAAAGTAAAAGCAATTTGTTTTCAGTACATGTACATATAGTAAATTAAACACACACACACAATTTGCTAACAATGTGGGATTACAAATCATTTTATCAGAAGCCTTGAAGGCATTTTCTAATGTATTTGAATACATTTCTTTAGTCCCAAGATAAGAATGGAAAAACAATATTTATGCAACCATTTCATTTCTTTAAAATTTGCATTTGTCTGAGATTTGTGTATCATGCAAGAGGTATGCAGTGAAACAAAAATCTGCTGCATCATAAAGATCTTTTTTTTTTTTTTAATTTTTAATACATCAGGACCCACTATACGAGTTTCAAAAATGAAATATAAGAAAGATGAAACTTTCAAGAAGAGGCACTGGCCTTGATTTCAAAGCCAGACATTATAAAATAAATCACACCCAATAATTATCTCTCAGAAAATTTGTTAGTTATATATGGAGTTTAAGGGCTCAGTCGTCCAAAAGGGTTATCTAAGAGACCATGAAAAAGTAAGATGATATTGATAAGCTAGTGAAAAGATAAAAGCAGAAGTAGAAGAAATATATTTTAGAAGAAGGGAATAAAAGTCGCCAAGGAGGAAAAGAAGCACTTCAAACAATTAGTACAACAATACATATAATAATAAAGATAACTACATGGAGATGATTTACAGAAAAAAAAAAAAAATCATCTCTCAAAAATAAAACCCCTAAATAATGATGGCCATCAAGCCCCCAAAAATGCACCACAAAGACCACCCAGGATTTTCCTAACGCCCTTTGTGTACAAAAGTACTCGGTCCCTCTAATTAGCAAGTGACCCCAATAGCATTTTAAAGTTGAGCAATGCACACAAATGGAGGATGGCCACCAGCTATATGCCTCCTTCCCTCCCCAGCAAAACCTCTGCCCTCCTCCGAGGGGACAAAACAGTCTGATAGACAGAAGACAATAAAACAATATTCATGGCAATAACAACTACAAATGTATGTATTAATAACAATAATACATGTAATAACAATAATGAAATTAATAATAAGAACAACAATAATACTAATGATAATAATAAAAATTAAAAGTAATAGTAAATAATACATGTACCGGCATGTACTTTAGTACATAATAAACAAAGATGAATGTATAATAAATTTTGAGACATGAGTCGACTGACGTACATGTACAGTAGGTCTCGCCGATAAGCACGGTCGTTGAGAGAAGGATGGAGCGTGTTTATTTACCAAAAGTGCTTATTACTTTTATACTGATCTCTCTCTCTCTCTCTTTCGCCCCTCCCCCTTTCTCTCATTCTTCACCTAACTCTCTCTCTCTCCCACACATGCATTGTACGCGTAGACACACATACTCACTAGTTTACACCTTTCCTGCACGTTGAGATAATATTGACCTACACTACACTAGACAAGGCTGTCGCTGATTGTTTCCCATCAGCCAGTGAAAATTATGCACTTCGTGTCCTCTCCTTGCTGTACGTCGCAATAAAGAGAATTCGCACCTTGAAGTTGAATGTACACTGTATCCCCTCCCCCTCCCTTTATGCCATCGCACGCATCCTATACCCTGTTAATAATAGTAATATGATTTTATGGGTTTAGTGATAAAACCACTTATGCAAGAAAAAGTATTTTCTCGAAGTCTTGGTGGACCAGACATCTAGACATTGCAATTTATTATGGCAGTGCTGTGAATTGGAACGTGTTTCAGACCAAAGTGACCGTGCTTAACGACATGTAGATTATAGCAAAAAAAAAAAAGGTCAAAATATGATTGAATGTAGATAAAAAATTGAGATTTGAAATTGCATGACATTCTTATTTGCAATTTGGTGATAAATTATTGATGATTCCAAGCTTGAGGAAAAAACCCCCACAAAACAACAAACTTTATAATTCACAGCATTTGTTTACTTCATTATCACTGACAAACGAGCATATATATCAATAGTATAAATATCATGTTTTATAAAAGTAGCATAATTACAAAAAGTCGCAAGCTATCTTCATTCAATTGGAATGGATATATATGTTTTGTGAATCTTTTCTCTTTCAAATAAAATCTTCCACTTTTTGAGTCATTATCTGCCTCTTCCTAAACACCTCAATCCAATCCTTTATGCTGCTTCTTGTGGTCACTCTTTTCAAGCACTAACAAAATTTATGCTAATAAAATCATCAGATCCATGATAATGTCAGAGATCACATGTATACAGTAGTATAAGTAAGAAATCAGACTGGTAAGTCGTAGCATGGCAAGACACGCCTGTTATCTAATCAGATCAATTGGATAGTCTCTCCATCATGAATCATATTCACACCTATCCTTCCCACCTTCTCTTTCTCTCTCATTCGTACATGTACAAGAGGGCACATGACAACATACGCACACTTGGCACACCACCACATAGGCATGCACACACGTACAGACCTCCACACCCACCAACGGGAAATCATACATGTCATTAAGTTTTCCAATGATTGGACAGTGGGAACAAGAGGGTGTGAATCAAGCCCCACCCCTTGTCATTGCTCATTGTCTTTTATATTATCGCTACCTTATTCAATGGGGCAGTAGACATAAGTCTTAGAATCAGACATCGTAGTCCCTTGTAAAAATGCAGACATCTTTAGATCTTGAGATATGAGGGAGAATAGTATCCTGCCATATGATGCAACAATAGTTTCCCCCGTACGTTCATTTCTAGAAAGGCTTGTGTTGCACGGTCAGGTGTTAATATTTCTAGCTTCCTCGAGACCACAGTGAACCTTTACAACCTCCATGATAATAATATTATGTCATAGAAGGGGTACAGTAAAAAATGTTCTATTAGACTATTCGCGTTAAAATTTAGTGATGAGATTATCGACTCGAGTGTACATTATAGTATAGACCGGGTACGTTAAACTGAGATTTTACTGTATGCATAATTATGGCCCTGTGGAATTATGCAAAATAAATCTCAAAATGATGCAAACAAAAACCAAAAATTAAGCAAGAATTATGAGACTATGTTTAAGTCTTTTCACCCAATATATGACCAAAAAAATCCTTAACACAAAAAGGAACCAACCAATTATAATCAAAAGAACTGTGAACTTGGACGTATCGTTCATTTTAATGAAAAAAAAATTCTTTGCTTTATCTTATTGCTCTTTTATTTAATGTTTTTTCTCCCAAAAATCAACCATTGAAAATATTACAAAAAAAACAAAATCATGTCCAACAAAGTCATAACATAAAAATTTGGAAATGGTGCCCTCTGCTAAACTTCTCCTTTCATTGTGCATCAAATTGTATAGACTGATGTGTGTGTGTGTGTGTGTGTCTTAAAATTCAAATGTCAAATTCCAAGACGCGTACGAACACTGTAAAAATTATGTGGCCGCTGCAGTCACATAATTCCGCAGGGTCAGATAATTGTGATTGAAATCGAGATATATATCAGATCTGTACATCATAATTTGTACGAGGGCTGTCAACTTCATATATCTCTTGCGCATTCCTTGGGAGCAGCATTTACACACCACAAATAAACAAAATAAGCTACATTGAAGTCCACATATAACTCCAACTTGGATAATTCAAAGTTACCTCGAAGATGAGGAATTTTTCTTCTTTGGCTTTGTTTAAAAAAACCTGCATTCTGAGGTGGAAAACATTTTAAATTGGAAAATCATTTACAACCTGAAACGCCCATTTTTTTCGATTTCTGGTGGGAACAATGAGAAGGGCGTTTCAAAACTTCTTTTAAAAAAATGTATTATTATCAAAAATGTTTTGATCTGGACGGGCGATTACATAGAAAAGTAAATTATATAATGTCTGATGACTTGTTGAATATGAAAAATATGTTAATTGAAATCAGCAAAGCAATTCCAGATTTTAAAAATTGGAATTGTTAAATGGACAGCCCTCTTTATATACAATAAAGCTCCTCTAAAAAAATTACATGACAACAAGCATGACAAGAAGAATATTTTACATTGAATCAGAAAAATTAGGAGACTATTCTATTTGAGTTTTAATTTCCTTATGCTGGATTAATTTATGCACTTGTTTGATATGCCTGTTGCGATTAGATTGATGGGCAAATTTTTTTCCACAGACTGAACACGAATATGGCATAAGACCTGTGTGAACTCTCATATGAGCCAGAAGACTAATTTTATGAGAAAATTGACGCTGACATGACTCACATTCATAAAGCTTTATTTTTGTATGGACAACCATATGGCACTTAAGTGAATGCTTGGACACGAATCGTTTGTCACAAACTCCACAATGCCATGACTTTTCATTGAGTTTACGTTGCATATGTTGCTTAAGAGCAGATCGTTGTTTGAATGCTTTCCCACAGTCAGAACACTTGTAACTCTTGACATCTGAGTGCTTAGATTTGTGCCTATTTAAATCAGAGTTTGTTACAAAGGTAGCACGACATATTGTACATGTGTAAGGACGTTCTCCTGTATGAATAAATCGAATATGGCCAATCAGAGCTTGTTTACTAGAACAAAATTTGCCACAATGGGGGCATGGGTATTTCTTAATGGCACCAAAGTGAAGTCGTAAATGTCTCCCCATATTATTTCTATAACTAAACTGTTTCCCACATTGTGGACATGAGTAGGTTTTCTTTTCTTTTAGTTTTAATCTTTTTGCAAAAGTCTTCCCAATAGAAAGAGATGTCTTTTTGTCAATTTCAGCAGCTACTTCACCATCAAATTCATTTATTTCTGCTTTGACTTTGATTTTTGATGGACTCTTGCGTGATTGGGATTTTGAAGAGTGCTTCCATATCTTATGTCTTGTCACCCCCGAGGCCTTTTCAAATGAAGCATTGCACAAATCACATACATGTTTTTTTGGAACAGTAAGTAATTGTTGTTCCTCATCTGATTCTTTACTTGTTGGAACAGAAATGCTAGGGACAATTGAATCAATTAGAAAATCCTCATTGTAATGAACAATTCTATTTTTGCAGCTTCGTTGATATCTCTGTTGAGTTGTAATTTGACTAGATGGGGTTCCAAGAATTTTTGTGGTTAAATCTTCATTTTTCTCTTTCTTCTTTTTTGTTTTGCCACTTCTGCCTCTGCGACGTGGGTAAGGAGAATCCAACGTCAAGGGTGGGGGTAAAGTCTCGTATTCATTTGGGCTTACAGTTTCATGACCTCCATGACATTCTGCTATATGAAAGTCTGGGTTTTCTAAGATGACAAATTCCTCTTTAATATTAGTCTCATTATTATAAGTAATGCCTTCGTCTTTCTCTGAATTTGCAGATGAGATCATTTCAACAATTGGTTTGGTATCCTCTGTTAAATCTATAACTTGATCACAAAAGTAAGCAGATGTATTGTCTCCCTCAGTACTAGATCTGGATCTATCTTTATTTTCGAAAGTTTTAGTTCTAGATCTATCATAGTCAGCATCAGCCATGGCTAATCAGCACATGAAAGTTACAATTCATCTAAATTTCGAACTGACATGAATCCTCCCTGAAATTTTGATCAGCTTTTAAGGACAGATCTAGATCTAGATAGATATACAAGGTTTGGGTAGCAAGACTCAGGAAAGAGTTAGATCTAGAATTTAGGGGAAATTCTAGATCTATCAAGCAACGAGCAGATGATGCCATGGTTTATAAGGTCAAAAATAGCTTCTTTTAGATAGATCTAGAATCTAGAATCTAGATATATCTAGATCTAGATTCTAGATATCTAAGCCTTGTTCCCATACAAATCTCGATAGGCGATCTCAAAATCAAATTGAAACATTTCTAGATTAGCATATATCTAGATCTAGATTCTAGATCTAGATTATCTAGATCTAGATATATATCTAGTTCTAATGTTCTGCACTGGCTGCTGGAATCAATGATCAACAAACAATAACTAACAGTAACAGTACTAACAGTTGAGAAAAAAAGGGAAATCATACAAGGCCAATTTTAGGCTAATTCGACTGACAGAATAGTGTTGCAGTTTACACAGCTGTTTCATTGTGAGTAAGTGATGCATCGTAATCATAAGAGTAAGAGATCTATATTATTATTTCCTCCCACATTTCTTATCTCTTGTTAGGATATGCTAGGATTCAAAAATGCGTACCAAAGAGCTCATGGAAAGAGAAAAAGTGTGTCTGCAGGCGCATTGCTTCAATATCTTAAGCTAATACTTATAGTATACCTGTTCTGTTAAGTTTGTTGCATATTACTAATATTAGGTATATAAACACTTTTTTTTCAAACATCAGTATATAATGTTTTAATAATTATAAGAGCTCTCCCAAATCTTGCATATATAATTAATAATGTTCACCACAGTTAAATGTATATATTAAAGAAACAAACTGTATTTTTTAAAGTTTTTTTTCTTTTCTCAAAGTACATGTATCTTTTTTTTATTACATGTATTAACAGGAGCATTTTTCTTGAATGGTTATTCGATTGCTCAACTTTGGTAGCATACTTTGTCCCTTTGAGTTTTACATAGTTTTCTGAATGTTCAGATATTATCTTATCAACTTCAACATGGACTTAAGAATGATTTTGTCTGAAAGAAATTTAAATATCATTAAAAATTGTATGTGTGCTTTGATGTTTGTCAGTCAGTTCATTTGTTTATTTTTTAAATTGACAAATGATGTGGCTACGTGCCAATGGATAAAGCATGGTGTGCCATTTGTCATAATTTAATCAATGAAGCTTTCTAAAATGCGCTGTAAGTTGATTTTGCATTTCATTCTGTTACAGAAACATAGGCTACAATTACTTAGATCTACATACAGTTAGATAAATAATAAAATCAAATACTTCATTTATTTTTTTTAAATTTCCTAGCGTATTGACAGTTATACTAATACTCAACCTTGTTGAGTTTTGTCATTTTTTTTAAGAAGAGCCCTTTATGAAATAAGTCTTTCTGTGGAAATCTCTGTACCTTGGATTCATACTATTTTATGGGAAGCACTGATATTGCTATGGGGTACTTGTAGCTTCAAAAAGTTTGTTTCTACTCAAATTAATATGAACATTTTCAGAGATTTGTTATCAGATTATGTTTGTTTCTTTTACATTGTATTTGTAGTTTAAATGTTCAAAAACATTTAGATTAGAGAAAACTTGACTTAATCTAATTTTAACGATGCTAAAAAGATCTATTACTTCACATTATTCCAGAAATGATTACACCCAAATGATAGAGTGACACCTAATTATATTAGGTTTAAAGATGGAGATGAAAGTGTATAATCAGTGAAACACAACAACCACAAGATCCTTACAAAACATCAAAAGGGTTCTTGAATACATGTACTTTGTACAACCCAGCAACTCAAAATGAAAATATTATGATGCACTTTTTGACATTGATATTGCAGTACATGACTGTTGGTCATGATTTTCAAACAAATGCAGATAAATCGCCATGTTCAATTCTGTGGAGCTATAAATTGCAGGATAAATCATTTCGCTATTAAAGGCATACCTTTTCTTTCATATCTTCAAAAGGAAGAGGGATGCAAATTGTGGGTTATTAATTGAAGAAAAGACATTGGGTATTGAGAAAAAAAGCCAAAAAAAAAGCCAAGCAGTTACATTGTGGTACTGTTCTTAGTCAATACCATTTTGAAGAGCCACATTATACATTATTGAATAAGATAAAGACTGATTTTAAATCAAGGATGCTATCCCAACTCTATTATAAGCTCCAACATTCAAAACCTCCACCAAAACAGATTAGATCTTATAGTCCAAACGCCATTGCAATCAGCTGTTTGTTTTGGGTTTTTGTTGCTGTTGTTTGTCTCCACTTCTCCAACTTTATCAATTCTCTCTCATTCTTAAATACTCGTACCTAATTCAGATTAAAAATGAACAAATCAACCACACAATAACGGGAAAAAAAAAGTTTATAAATAATAAGACTTAATTCGTTTCCACAATGTATTATATTGTCTGTCCTAGATACAAGTATTATTAACTTTACCAAGCATCCTTCAAAAGAAACGAACTGCTGTAAGGGATGCAGTGGCACAACGGTTAAACCGTTGGACTCGCATGCAAAAGGCTGCAGGTTCGAATCTCATTGGAGACATCGTGTATACCTCTTGGGCAAGGTTATTTACACGCATTGAAAAAAATTCCACTTGTTCATCCCAGAAGGGAATTTTGTCTTTTGGTATTTACCATCACTGAGCTTCAGCCGTAAGTACAGGCAATTCGTGTAAATAACCTTGCCCAAGAGTTAAACATGGTCTCTCCAATGAGATTCGAACCAGCAAATTTTTACATGCAAGTCCAATGGCTTAACTATTGTGCCACTCAGGGTATACAACATTTGTAGTACATGTTTGAATTGTATGATCACTGGTGAGACTAATTCTAAAGAGCAGGAAGAGAGGTTGGGCAGAAGGATGAATAGGGAAGGAGAAAGTAGGCAGATTTTTTTAAAAAGATGGCAGTTCTTTGCCTGAAGGCTAAGATGAGTAAGATTTTCAAGGATGTCAAAAGAATTCACTAGATAATTTCTCTTTTGCGTTTTGGGCCTGGGAGGCATATAAGCATATAATCACAGACATAATCTACTTATTATAATTCTAAAAAACAAATTTCAAAACTTGACATTTTGATGTTCAACAACATTCAGTTATTTATTCAAATCAACAGAGTAATAACAAAATTTATTCGAATACAGTGACTGCATTTAAGACTTTCCAAGATACATTAATCATATTACAAGATCTCTTTATATGTAACTAATTCATAACATTGGCTTTACAAAAATACATTGAAATGTACCAGGACTTTATCATAAAGTAATGATAAATATACATAATAAAAAAAGAGAATAATTTAAAAAATAAATTTAAAAAATGTCATCCTCTAAAATACAAACACTGGTAAACCAATCAATTAATAGTTCTTTCACTTTCAATATTTTGTTTTCATAAAATTAGTTCTGCAGACAGTGTGTTTCAAAAATAAAAAACAAAACAAAACAATACCAGCCATCATAAAATAATTGTTTAAATTAAATAATAATTGAAAACTTTATATTTCAAATGCTTCGACTTACATTGTTCAAAGAGTAATATTCTTTAATACCTAAGTACTGATTCGATTGGCTTCAAATTGATGAATTTATTTGGTTTCTCTTTGTTTCATTTGTGTCTTCGTTTTCTGACACTATTCAAGGCGAATCAGCGTGATGGCATAAAGGCATGAGAGGCAAAGGCCTTGCACCTAGGGCTAAGAACATTTTGTACACAAGGCCGGCCAAAACAAAATAAAAAATTTCTTCAAAATATTTTAAAGAAAGCTCCCCAGTTGTGAATTGCGGCATTAATTTATTTGTTTCCCACTGATATATACATAGTTTTTAATTCTTTTACGTGGGATTATGCAAGTTACATTGTACTAAGCAGTATAAGACCAAAATTACGTTAACACTTTCAAGAAAATCTACAGCACCTTGAGACATCCAATTTGGCATAAATGCATAAAATAACGTTATACTAACATGCCCAGTTGGATTTATGATCTAAGGCTATCATTTTTTTACAATTTTGGAATTAATTATGATTGGAAATACATTAGGAATCCTATCAAGCATTATGTTGAAACTCATGCAATTCACACGCTCCTCGGTCTCTACATCCATTGATAAAATATGCAAAGCTTTTTCAGGCCACTTTAAGTAATAGTAATATTAATAATAAGTATAATAACAATTAGAATAGTAAATGTAATGCTACTACTACTAATATAATATCAATCATAGTTATAATAAAATAAACAATGGCAAAATTAATGATAATGGTAGTTGTTGAAAAACTTTCTTTAATCTTGACCATATAAAATGTATAAATAATAAGGCTTGCATAGTATAAGAAGAAATTACTTTAAAATGTATTAAAGCTCTAAGAAATTCTAAATTGGAATCTGCAATGTATTCAGTTTTGTGGTAAAATAATGTATCAAACAGCAATGGAGTTTTAAAAGGAATAATTCTCTTTGTAGAGCTTGAAGATTCCTCTACAATTACCATACTTGAAGGATACTTTTTAGTTTTGAGGAATACAACCGCCCATTAAAAAAATATGTAATCCACACATATTGCTCACCTTTTGCAAAAATTGTTCAAATTAAACATCTCATTAAACTAACAGTTTTGCTGACAATAAATGACTGTTTAAATTACAGTAGTTTTCGCCTGAGTGATCGGTAGTCGTGTTAGTGTTTACGAGTTTTGTGCTCTGTATATAGTTAAAGCTCAGAAACACGACTTTCTCGTTGTTATTTATTTCATTTTTCAGCATTATTTTATTTTATTATCTTCAAATTAATACATACATACATTCAAACAGACACACACACAGATAGAGAGAGGGGGGAAAGAGAGAAATATAGACAGGGAAGGATGGGAAACAGTGAAAAGAGAGAGAGCACGAAGAAAGAAAAGGTTAGAGAGAGGCGTGGAAGGGTGGAGAGAGAGAGAGAGAGAGAGAGAGAGAGAGAGAGAGAGAGAGAGAGAGAGAGAGAGAGAGAGAGAG
>JASKDV010180743.1:0-12540 GCA_032466395.1 Aegires albopunctatus
TATTACTATTATCATTATTATTATTATCATTATTATTATTATTATTATTATTATTATTATTATTATTATTATTATTACAGAGGGCTTTATCATTACCAACTAATGGTGTAAATTCTGGCCTCAAAAGTCAAATACCGCGATCAACGAGCATAAAGAAAGATAAACCAAAAAATGTATATTGAGATATTGAGTCACATCGATATCGAATGGTTTCTTATGGACGGAAACTACTACTACCAGTTTATTATCATACAAGTAGAGTATAGCATGTTCATATTTGTAGTAGTTACAGACCAGGTGATGGGGCCATTGAACTGTTTCGGCAATGGCAGGCCATTTATCATGACATGACAAGCCATTACGGAGTGTGCTGACGCAGTCGAAACAAGCGGTACGTAATAAGGAGTACGTATTATGTCGTATGGTAAACGTGTATTGGACGCGAGACACACACTGATTGGCAACATTTGTCTTCATCCCTTGCGACTACGATAAAACTGTTATTGACACGGATCATCTTACCATTTATTGGGTTAAACAAATAGTTTATGGCAGAAGCCAAAGCAGCATCCTTTTAATTATTACTGGGTTAACGATAACGAATGGCGCAAAATAGAAATTTGCGATAAGACTCCGTTTGTCCTACTTTACTAGATAATAAATGAAAAGATAGATAGATAGACATAGCAAGGGAGTTAACCTAATAACAGAAGAGTTCTCATTCAAAGATGATTAATTATTAATTGACCGCTAACTGACATGCATGCATAGAGGTTCAAAGGTGAATCGATCATAAGCTACAAAAGTGGCACAGAAGGAAAACCTGCTGGTAGAATTAGTCAATAAAAGTACAAGGGGCTTCAAGGGATTCGAAAAGTAGAGAACCAACTCCTTCGATCGCCTGGCTCGGTGAATTTTGGAACACCACCAACTTAGTGATGTTCAAGTGTCTTCGAGAAAAAGCGAAAATAATAAAATGTACGCTTGCAAGAGTGATCTTCAGCTTTTCAAGCCGTTTAGCAGATGTGGGACGTGAAAGAAACAGCAAAAGAATAGAAGGATGGAGAGGGCGAAAGAAGAGAGAGAGAGAGAGAGAGAGAGAGAGAGAGAGAGAAAGAGAGAGAGAGGAGGTGGGGTGAGCAACAGGCAAGCACTTAGCCAGAAGGGAGCGCCGTCAGAAATTGACAGTGTCCATAGAACATGGACCGAGTACATAAAAATGGGGAGACACAAAATAATATAGCTAAAAAATCAGAAATTGGGAATACAAAAAAGAGCATCCACAATTGAAAGACAACGGGAAATGAGAGAGTCAAACGCAGATTTGTTTGATAATGGAACAAAGAGGCGCCGTTTATGGAATATTGAATCAATACAAATATTATGATTGTTGGGGTTGGCAGACGCCTCGGCCCCTTTACGTTGGGTGGACAAAGGCAATGTTGGTTGTCGGTGATTTTGTATTTAAATTCTCCCCACTTTTATCGCAGTGGTTATCTTGTAGATTTAATTATTTTGTCTATACAAATAATACAATCCTTTGACGGAATCGATTCAGTTCAGGGTTTTGATAGCGCCGCCGAGAGACTGATATGTGCCGGGGTAGGTATAGTTTAAGCATTCCTTGTTCTTCGTTCCTTTGAATGAAATTCCGGAAAGAACCCGATGAGACATATGAAGATAGAGGAGTCTTGGATTAAACGATCCCACTTAAACGATTACGACCCCGCACCCAATCCCAGGATCCACTCATTAAATCCCAAAGATCCCATGGGCCATCTTAGATAACACTTGTTCAGATTAGCAACTGGGCCGTTTCTTGGTGGGCCTGAGGGTATATTAAACACCACGATCATCCGTTTTTCAAGAAGTCGGTGTAAGCGTTAATGTCACATTATGTGATGTTTGTATTCAATTAAATGCCTTTGAACATTAACAGTCATGTGGATGTATGCGTTACAAAGGCGAGGTTTGTAATAAAAGTGCCATAATCATCATCATACTGAAGACAAAAAAATCAAACGATTATTCTTTGTCAGTTTGCTTATTGATACATCAATAAAAGCTAATTGTGACATCACATTATCAATGATGAGTATACTTTTGTTGTTTTTGCTAATCTGCGTATCAAGACAATAAATAATTATTCCCCATCATCATGCGTGACATCTCTACTAATTTATGAGTCAGAATTCCGCAACAATGCATTAGTAGATACAGTACAGTATACAAAGTATTATAATATTGTGCTATTATAGTAAATTGTTATTTGTATAAATGCTATTGATTGTCTATTTGCATATTTATCTGTCGGTCTATTTTGCAAGTGTGTGTGTATTTGCATATTCAATTGGCAATGTCATTATCATGTTGTTGGTTGTTACAGTGTTAGTGCATTTGACGGGAAAATGATCGATGTTTGTAGGTGAATGGGTGAGTGCGGGAATTTTTTTAAATAATTTTGGAAATGTTTTGTTTTGAATTATGTTCTTTGGCTAGTTGGCCTAACAATAAAACTTGAATTTGAACTTGAGGGGAAACAAAATTGAGTTGACTGTTGGATGAGTGGTGGTATCACAGAGTAGGGAATGGTATGTTTGAAGAAGATGAGTCCATCAATAAATAAGAGCGAGGCAAGCCGTAGAGTTTGATCGATGGATGGAGAAAAATGGCTAGCTGACAGGACGACAAGAGAAATCTCAAGCATGGTGGTTTTCCCTGTGACAAGTCCATTGTAATTTCCAACCTTCAAACTCCAAAGGTTCAAAACGTTCACCCATCCATCTAGTAGTATAATCGTGGATTAGTGGTAGACAATTGGGGTGGTGATCAAAAGGTCCCAAGTTCGAATCCAGGTTGGCCACGATGTTGAGTTCTTGGGAAAGACTCTTTACATGCATTTCCTCACCGTACCCAGGTGTGAAATGGGTACCTGGCCATAGGTAGAGGAAGATCTTGTCAGTATACTAGAGTGTAGCGCCTTTAATAGGGTAACACCTCAGTATGCCCCCCGTAGGGGAAGTTGAAATGGATTTTGGATTGGATTGGCCTGTCAGGGAACTCTGTAAAGCGCATTAGGCACTTTAAAGGGAAAAGCGCTACATCAAACGGTACTCCGGCACACAGACTCAGACAGACACACATGCTGCCGCACCGACAGGCGAATAATTATGTTTCCATCGTTCAATTGCCATATTCACTCAAACCCTTTTTGACACACACACACACACATACCAAGAACAGAAATTAACACATAATGTATAACTTGGAACAACCGAAGTCGACCCTAAAACCTACGCACACCCTCATTATTAGTGAACTACCAATCAAAACGGCGACTAAAATATGCTTGTCCTTGAAAGCCGACGTTAAAGAGTAAATATATTATGTTTGCTGACTCTGTTGGTGGCAAACCCCTAGGCGGGGTTCCTGGTGTCGTTTGTGTTTGTGAGCAAGAAGAAGTATGGAAGGAAGGACGTGGACTCGTTTCAGTACTCGACAGAAGTACACAAGTAGCAGGTTGCAAACTTTTCATTCTACCTGCAAGTGGTTCTCGTTTGTTGTTTTAAGGTTTGGTTTTAGTTTGTTGCTTTGTTTTATTATCTGGGTGAAGAGTTGTACTAAAGGGTTGCTGAAAGGACCACTTAAATGCAAATCCTCTATTTGGAGCGGCAGGTACAAAATGAAAAGTCCAATATCAAAAGTTAAGTAGATATACTTGGGTCATTATGTATCACTCGTGAATTCTAAATGAAACTAATCGAAACCATCAATAAATAATTCAAGGTTTGCAGACACATTGAAGAAGAGGAAATTATTTACTTCTTCCCATCTAAATAAGGGCTACATATGTGATATTTTATAATTTTATTAACCCAACAACAACACACAAGGCAGATTTTGGGAGCTTTCTAAATGCTCCTATCCACTCCATCAAACGAATTGAGTTAGAGCAACGAGAAGCAGCAGCAGCGCGATTCGTGTAAAATCAAATCAACAGAAAAAAGGATGTGTTACCAATGCCTGGAGCGAACTGAAATGGCCAATTCTGGAGCAAAGTCGACGTCTTCAAGGCTTACTCAACTCTTTAAAATTGTCAACGGCTGCAACACACCACTCACAATGTCAGACAACTTCATGACAAAACAAGAAGTTATCACTCATCAAAATTCATTCATCCTCTTCATTAGATCAGACATTTACAGAAGCAGCTTTTTCTCAAGAACAATAAAATAATAAAAATAGAACGAATTAGAAAACCAATAGCTCAATCGTGGAATTGTTCAAAAGAAATTATAATGAATGTGTATTATGGGCCTAGCACGCCTATTGCATCTTTTCATCCAAGTCCAAATCCACCCCAAACATTAGTAACCTCACAAAGAAAACCATTGATATAGATGTCTACCAAAAGAGAGATTTTGTAGTCAGAGAATAACAATGGCAAAACAAATACATTCATTTAAATAGAAGAAGGCGCTGAGCTTCTCACAAACGAAGACTACCCCTGTCAGTCAAGTGATGTTCGTCAGGGAGAAATCAAATTTGATTTGATTTTTCTTTGACGACTATCCTAGTGTAACTGAACCCTTATTTGAGAATATCATTCGTACTTACCGATAATGGCATGTACCCTCACAGTCAGCTGGGTGCGAAGGATAAGTGTGTTCTTGCGTCTGCAATAAAATAAAGAAACCAATTCAGATTTTAATTGTCGATAGTAAGGCCCAATAAGGTTGGCAACTTGCCAATCGCTGTCGGAAAAACCGTTGGGCACATACGACTCATGTCCTAACACGGAATATTTCCCTTCAGAACTTTCGTTGGTTTCTATAATTTGAGTATTATCTGTATGGAGTAAGCACTTTCGAGCGTAATGTAAAACATTTTCTGATGCAGAATTGTTATCGGAATATGTCTCCGTCTCCTTCGGCAATGGCGTCCGATTGAAAAATGATATCGGGGATACGAAATCGATTCTGGAAGTCCTGGTTGAGTCTGCTGATGGCGGTGCAGAGTACTGGTCGTCAGAATCCGAATCCTGACATAGGCGATGAAACGTATCTTTGAAATTCCCTTGAATTGCACGAGGATCCACTGAAAAACTTTTGCCGCGACCAAGACAAGGAGAACTTAATGCAAATGCTCTTGGTTGAACAATTTCATCCTTGAACAGATCATTTTGACCCCGTTCAAAAAATGGTTCCGATTCTTTCAAAGAAGAAATAGATACATGGTTGGCCCGCTGACGCCCGGAGCCGACGGTGTTATCATCAAAACTGCGATTATCATCATCAAAAGCGTACCAAGAGTTAGAATTCCGAACATCTGACGTCAAAGGTATCCCAACACAGTGCACTGTTTGACAATCATCGGATTGAAAGGAATGTTGGCTATCACTGCCATTAAAGATTTTACGATTAACGTGGCTACTAAACAAGCTGCCATTGAGATTTACAAGTAACTCCTCTTCTTCTGAGCACTGTGGTAGAGCATGTTGATAAAAGATTTTCTCTCGACTTTCATCGCCTTCGTGTATATCGCATTTGGGGTGGCCTTTGGGACGATGAAAAGCAGATGCTTTGTGGGGGATAAGGACGGGTTTTGCTGTCACATTGCGAGAATAACTAACAGACGGCAACTCAATCTTTTTCATCCTCTTAACTGCTGATATACATGTAATAATATGTTACTTCGACCGCACTTTTATGCGACAAAACTGATTGGTACTAATGTTCAAATATTGCAACCAAGCAAGGTCGAATTATAATAATAAATGTGAAGTGCAGAGAACTCAATAATTAAGAGACAAAGAGTAACCATGTATGCCCTTGATAAGTCCAATAAATTGGAATAAATATGCAGAATAAGCCGTTGCCTTTGATGAAATTCTTGAAAGAGGGAACAGGAACTCATTATTTTTAAAGTTCCTGTCACAAAGATATGTTCCAAATATGTACACCATAGATCTAGTCGTCGGAATAATATTGCACTATAACCAAAAAATATTTGTAGACGAATTACTGTGGAATAGGAAAAGACGTTCCGCAGAGTAAAGTCTTTCTTTCTTTTACAACACTTAGATCTCCGTCGCAATCTCCAAGTCAAGGACCTAGCAGACTAACATTTTGAAATCATCAAATCAATTAACAAGCAACCTGAATCCAAGAGCAGGTGGTAAAATGGAATGAAGCGCAAAAAGGATATCTGCTCTTTGGAAATATAATACCGCTTTTCCTGACTAAATGATTTTCCACAAACCTCTAATCAACCACCAAATGAAGAGAGAACGTGGTGAGATTTAAAAGTATCGCATCCGGTGCAAGGAAAATATATTTCGAGCGTGGAACTGATAACTTAGAGGTAGTATTTACGTCAGCACATGAAGCCCACAAGAGGCGTCAGAGATATCAATGATATCTAGCTGTGCCAGCGCCCTACTAAAAATAGCATGGAAATATATTTAAAAAATTCGACCCCTCTTCTATCTCTGATTCATGTGGGGGGTTTTCATGTAGACAACACTACCCCTTGTAGCACCCCTCATTTAGACATTAACTTCCGCTTTTTGGGGAGGAGTTGAATGGCAGAAATTGTCTGCGGTGAAGGTCATTTAAAATTGGTCAAGTGTGGGTGAATTATCTAACTAGGCAGTCTGGACCAGTAAATGAAATGTAGCGCAAAGGTTGAAAACGTCCAAGATCTGTCAGGTCTAGTCTAGGGAGGTGCCAAGGGGGGTCATTATAAGTTGAGGCGATTTAATCGCTTATGTCATGATGAATAATGACACGATTCAACATCTCGCTACCACTTTACCATCGTTTTTATTTATTTTTCATCGTGTATCTAATTATGATTATCATCCTGATTTCAATACAATAAAATATACTAAGCAATAGCATCGCTTACGGCGCATATTTAAGGAACTATGGCGCTTTAGTATAAAACTATGTTCTCTTACGTAAGACGCGATAACATTGTAGTGGTGGCGAATTACGAAACTCCAAATCAATCACACATATCTACAGTATGATAAAAAATAAAAAAACCAAGAAAAGTTCTTATCCTCAGGCCGCTAACGAGAAGTGTGATTGAGTCATGAAATGTTCGGAAAAACTGTCATTAGAGGATATGGTGAAGTGCGTTGGGATGGATGGCATTTATGAAGGTTCATGTATTAAATCGTTGGTCTTGAGCGAGACAAGCGATTAATTCTGCTTCTTGTTGAAAGAACACCAGCTTTTCAGCAATGATTTAAAAACTCAGCTCTAAAATACAAATTGACCGAAGAAGAAACTATTGCGGTAAAAAAGGGGGTTCTGGAGGGCCACATTCAAAAGTTATTGACAATAAATATGCATTGTAATCTAAATTAGATTTCTGGTTTGAATGAGTACAATATCTGCTCCATTATTCAGCATTGAACAATCTGACCGATTTAAATGTAATCGTATCTTAAAAGAAAGAAATAAAACCTATCAGGTCCTAAGAGACCTAAAACAGAAGACAGACATTTTCAAAAGCTAATGTGTAGAAAAATTATTTTTACTCTACAATTTGAAATGCCAAAGTTTCTCTACTTTCTTTTATAAATTTGAAAGATTTTAGTAAAAATTGAGAAAACTCCAATTATATGACATTGTTGATGAAATATATATTAATGATCGTTGGTACACATATAAGTGTTGATCACCGACTGCACATTACGGAAAGTAGAGAGCAGCTTTTAAAGGCCAGGGAATGATAACAAATTATATTTAAATTTTATTCAAATTTAACAAATTATAATTAAAGCAGTTCTTGCAACAGTGCCCATTGGTCGGGAGGCAGCAAAACTGGGAACGTAGGTGGAGCGGGCTATTAGGTGAAACTGACCTGTTAGGATCTTGGGGTTGTTGGTATGAGCAATGCTGTGACTTTTTCAATGGCTTTTAAATTAATACTTTCACTTTAAATCTCTTCTATGATTTCTAAATTCGTTTTTAGCATAGAAACCATTTTAGAAGTCAATTCAAATATTTGTGTTTTTCAATAGCCATGGCTTGAAATCGTTTGCATCTCATAAAAATCAAGGTATATACATAAACTTTGTCAACTGATTGCAGGTGTGAAAAAAAAAAATCTCATAGGGACCAATTTGATTGCATTGTCCATTGTACATTTTTAGACAAGGTCATGATTGTCTTCTGAATTGGTTTGTATCATTGAAGTCAAATCATTGCTCCACTTCCTTGGCTACTTCAGTGCATTTGATTGGCTGATTGTTAAAATTACACATGCCTATTTAGTTCAGAACCAATGAGACACCAGTGCATAGGCACACCAGGATTTCTCACCTTACCAAGTATGATTAAGCACACAATTAATTGATTACAAACGTTTGCTAGCCTTCGAAAGCGATCAGTTTTTTAAATTGACATGATTAAGACATTGCGGGCACTCAAGTGAAAGAGCATTTCAGCGGGCAGGCGGCACTCAAGAGTGATGAATTTGATTTCTTAAGTAAAATGGGCATTCAGCTGGAAGGCACTCTTGCGAAAACTACTGTATTTAAAACGGGGGTTGAGCTCCAAAATATATGAGCCCCAATACTTCATTATGGAATCTATTTAATCCTCAGACAAAACAACTTTGTTAAAAAATTTTTTTTAAAAGATTATAGCAAACTCTATTTACAAACCTGTAAGCCCAATATCTCCCTAATAAGCCTCTTCCACCCTTTCCTTCCCCCTTCCCCCTTCCCACATCCCAACCCCTCCCTCTAAAAAGGCAAAAACAAAACAACCAGTTCCATATATTCTTTTTCTCAGAATATTCATGAAACAATCAATGATAGAAATTTACAGTGACAGCCAAATGAAATAACGACTGCTCTCTGCATAAAATTTTCAGATTGCTGAAATACCATCTGAGAATTCAGAGAATGTTATTTAAAAAAAATTATATTGAAGTTCATCACTGATTTATGAAAAGTTATTTCATATTAAATTTAATAGTTATTATTTACATATGCCATTGAATACGTAACCTTTAGGTACTTTTTGTCATATATATGTATTATTTTATCATCTTTATCTTGTATGTTTCTATTTTGTTAAGTGCACTGAGCTTAAAAACCTTCGAATGGAAGTTTGCTATGTAAACATGATTTATTATTATTATTATAATCATTATTATTGAAAAGGGATTCAATTGATTTTAAATGGCTGAAATTCAAAAGATGTGCTTCAAATGTCAATTGTTATTCATAATTTTCCATGACATCATTTCTAACATTTGTATACTTACTGATCCTGAAATCCTTCCAACTCATCTGCCTGTTCATCAAGGGTGGATTCTAAATCGAGATATGTTCCAAAATCAGCTTGGGCTCCACTGTGATAACGATAGATTTGAAGGGCACAATCCTCTAACTGTAAGGACATTGAAAATGTTTAAGTGTTAATAGTAGTTCATATATCATTTATCTTTCAGATTTTCATAGATCATATAAGAATACATTAAAATCGTTATTGAAGATTGAATATAATTTACAATCCAATAGAAAGCAACTATTACACAATGGCAATTTCTGTTTCAATATGTTTCTAATTTTGTCAAGGATCTGTTCCTTTTGATGTTTATTGTTGCTTTGCCTGAATGCTTTCTCCATCTTGAAAAAAATAATACTATCACACTGGAATATGAAACATGTATTAAACATTAACATATAGGAGTATGTTTCATCAAATTAAAGCGAAAAGAACATAAAAGAAGAATTATAAACAAAAAGAGAAAATAGACCAGGAAAATTCAAGCTTAGGGCCCTTATATCTTCTTTCTAAAATACTACATGCTTGAATCCTCAAAAGAAATCAAAGTGGGGACAACCATAATAACCAGCCTCAGGAGGCAAACAGAAACAGTCAACTTTAGAAAAAAATATGCAAAGAAAGTTCTAGTCTAATATTAATCAATCATTTCTATGGCCAGTGTTGAGTTAGTTTTCCAAGTCATCAGAATGCTCTGTTGCCTATATGATGTAACGGGTGGATTCTTTGTTTGTCTGGTTTGTAATTAAATGAAATTAACTATGAGCCGTATCTCAGGGTTTTAAATGTAAGCTACTCTAGGATATATTTTTATGTAGCTCCACATATCAATAACTGTCATGCCATGCTAGGTATTAAGAAAAGGATTATAAATATAAAACCACTTTCAAAATTTAATATGTATAAAATATTTGAATCAAGTTTTAAGTAAAAAAAACAACTTTTAAAATTTCATAAATTTAAAGTATTTACATAAGTTTAAGTGAAATTTCAAGTGTCTCATTAAATACAATAAAAAAATCAGTTATCGTAAAGGAAGTTAAAACTGATTACAATGGTAAAATATCTTCATTTATATTTATATATACAATTAATAACAGTGCAACCTCTCTAATCGGGAAACATTGGTGGATTGGAAAATTGTACCGATTAATCGGTTTTCCTCATTACCTGAGGACCTAGGGATCTTGTCTTACTCTACACTTTGAGATACAAAAGCCCTTCTGCTATCTCGAGGAATCCAAGTTGAAGGGTAGCCATGAAAAGAACTGTGGGATGAAAACTACCTCACCAATGCCACCTTGTACATTCAGAGTTTTTCTTTCAACAAACTTTGGGGAGTCATTCCAAGTTTTGCAGCTGGAGTTTGCATGTTAATTTACTGAATGGCACTTGATATCGTTGAATTAGGTTGTTTGAAGAACCTCTAATACTTTAAACTTTTTATCCCTAACTCAAATCAGTTCTCTCTTTGCAGTCTTGAAAGCAGATTAAAAGGGCATTGATCAGTCAAACTCAAATGGTATGGTGGTGAAGACAATGATAAAGAAACTATTTACATAAGGGGAACTCATTCATTTGAGCCAGATTGATGATATGTCACGATAACCTAGGCTTGTCATGGTGGTCACATTTTGGTGGAAGAACGTACTTAAAAAGCAATTGAAAGGAGAAAAGAATAAAATTGATACTTGGATGTCCAATACATAACAACGCAGTTAACCGAGGACCCTTCCTGTAAAGAGATGTAAATTAGAAAGAAAAAACTCTGCTCCCCGATGTTAGGTCCCAATTGGCCGGGCTTCCTGATTAACCAGGTTCCTGATTACAGAGGTCGCACTGTAGGCCTATTCATAAATCAGGACTGGAATTTCAATTGCTAAAATTTGAAATTTATGGTAGTCTACAAATTTAGGCCCTGGGCTATAGAATCTAGATATTAGATGACCTAAAAGGATAAAATCAAAATTATTCAAATATGTTTACATGAAATAAATAAAGTGACATCTTCATTTAGATAATTAGATCGGGAGATTCTAGACCTAGAAAACAAATGTATTCTGAATCTGGTTTCTAGTAATTAGATTCTAACACTGATGTGATGATCTCTCCATGAATGAGGCAAGACATTTATTTCTATTGTTTATAAAAGTAAAAGCAAAATACTTTATTTTTGAGCTAAACAATAAAGCATGAAATGAAAAACAAAACAAACCTAAAGCACCTTAATCTAACTTTAAATGATCAAGAATCTAGACTTTAGATTAGTTTTAAACTACCGGGTATATTATATCTCCTACAAAAGAGTTTTCACTGTTCTACGATTGATCCAAGTCATTGACAGTGTTTTAACTTAGATCAATTATAGGCCTAGAGTCTAAGATCACGCAATGTAGATCGAACAATTTTATAAAACTCACACGATGAGGGGCATTTAGACGTCTGTGAACACCGGCTATTTGATTAATTAAAGGGACATCAAACAAAAAGTCATAAGTTGGTGGTCTTGTCGGTTCAGGAAAATTTGTATTAGCAAAAGGATCCCTATCGTCCAAAAACTGAACGCGACAAGAGAATGTCGCCATGATGGTTGTGTTGTTTCCTGTTGGGACACATACGACCTTTCACCTTCGTCCTCTTATATTTCATTGGTTGGCCACTGAAGTGAGTGTGTGACAATTTTACCTGTGTTCACAGGTGAGAGGAGAGATTGTTGGTGATTGTCAGCTGGTTTACCCGTTGAACTAGTCTAGCATGCAAAAAGCAAAAGCCAGACACAAATGGCCATATCATTTTTCCTTATCGAGTTTATATAGACGAAGGGGAGGGTAAAAAGTCAGCATTAATTCAACTTAGCTCCTTTCGGTCAAATTTGTCATTGAATGGACGGACGGCCGTTTGTTTTTTGTTTGTTTTTTGTTTTTTAAATGTTTACAGATCTGTGTCTACTGGTTTTCTTTTTTGAGATAGTCAGCCCGGTTGTTTCTGACATTCTTGTATTTCTTTAGGTGGTGACAAAACGAGTTGGCATATATATACTTTTCTACAAAATTATAAATAAGGGGGTCGCGGAGCGAGTAAAAATGAGGAGCAATGATTCCGGTTTAAGGACTTTTAATTCTTGGGGATATCGACGTTTTAAATCTGATTGGCTTCAATTCACTAGGCTATTTCTTGTCTTTTCCTTTTCGTTTATTTCTTTTGCGTCTTAAAAATTCAATATGGGGAG
>JASKDV010180754.1:0-12539 GCA_032466395.1 Aegires albopunctatus
ACACGGATTCGCGTGGTAGTTTTGCCAAATTGCTTTCCATAACGATTCTCGCCGGATCTAAATAGATCTAGATCTAGATCTAGCTTCTCATTCATTGCTGGGTTAACAGGGAAGCCACCCATACAAACATATTAATAAAAAGTGAATAAATATAGTAAAATATTTTTTTTTAAAACTTGATCAAAATAGAAAAATCAAATAAAAAATAAGCACAATAAAAAAAGTTAAACCTATTTGGCACTCGGATTCGCGTAGTAGATTTGCCAAATTGCTTTCCATAACGATTCACACCGGATCTAAATAGATCTAAATCTGATCTAGCTGCCCATTCATTTTGGGTTAACAGGGAAGCCACCCACACAAACATATCGATATATTTAGATATATCTAGTTCTCGCTAGAATTATAATCGGACAGATTCATTCTCTTCGGTCCGATTTCTAGAAAGATCTAGACCATAGACTTTGTATACTGTCTATGATCTAGACCTACATATCAATAGATCTAGTCAAATTGTCTCCACTATGTTTTTCTCTATTTTAGATCTAATTTTTAGTTTAGATCAGAAGTATTAGAACGCTACGCTAGTTATATACAGCCTCTTTTTTTACCTAGATCCAGTAGCTGAAGGCCCAGGTCCAATATTTTTTATTCGATACTGACGATAAGGATAAAAAATAAAAACGTGAACTTTGTTTCGTTGTATCGTTTCGTTTCTTTGAATAAATCCCTCTTTGTTTCAATGTATTGGAACAAAATTCCCCCAAAAAAATATATGTTGCTTTTTGGGTGTTAAAATGAAAAATTTCAAAGCGTACTATTTTAAAAAAAACTGTAACCGAACTTTTGGCGAAAAAACTATGGTGGTTAAAGGTATTGTGGTTAAGGAGGAGAAGTGACACATGTGTTTCAACTCTTTGATTATATATAATAAAGGATTACGTTGTTTTGTTTTGTTTTTTGGGGTTTTTTTTTTTTTTTTGTGTATGGTAGGCCACATTGTAGAAGTTGCTCACAAAATATTATTACGTAGATCTATATCAGCCTGAGCTGATTTTATTTGTGATAATTCAATTCAATTCAAAATTTTATTACACATCTAGATTCATCGTTTTGATATTAAATTGATTGATATTGAACCATGTTAATTCACGTATGCATTTATACTAATTTCGAATTGGCTAAGGGCCTAATAAAATCTTGTATTGAATTGAATTGCTTGATACACGTGATAATATTTTGTGAGCAACTTCTACATTGCAAAGATCTAGCTAGATCTCTAATCATTAATTTGGTTTTTGGTTTAGTGATATAATGTAAACTTCAAGGGCTTATTACTGCATGCTGCAAAGAGAAAACTTTGTTGTCAATGCAATTAAGTCGCTTCAAGAGATATCTGTATGTATAATATATGTACCACTCTCTTTAGGAACATCCTTTGTCTCACAGCTGTAGTTGATAACCGTAAAGAGGAAGCAACTCATTGATTGATTTTTGTCAATGTACTCAGGATATCCCCTTTTTATTTATAAAAGTATTTATTTACTATTTACATGTATTTATCTATTCATCTATCTATTTCTTAATTCATCATTTATTTATTTATTTGTTTGTTTATTTATTTATTTATCTATTTATTTATCCATTTCCCTATTTCTTCATTTATTAATTTATTCATTTATGTATGAATGTATTTAATTATTAATTTATTAATTTATTAGTACATTTATGTATTTATTTGTGTATTCATTGATTATTTCTATCATTTATTCATTTTTTCACATTTATTTGTTTATTCATTTCTTTTTACCTATCTATTTATTTATTCAATTAATTACTTAGTTATTTATTTAGAGATCCATGGCGCTTTAGAGCAGTGATAACTGTAATAGGTTTGCAATCCAAAAGTTGAGTTTCCAGCTGACGCTTAGTCCCATATTGAGACACTGGGAAAGGCACTTAATACGCTTTTCCTCGCCGCATTCATGTGCGGTGTATAAGGTGAAAGATCTTATCGTATGCTGTAATGAAAGCGGCAATAATTTACTGCTCCCCTATATGCTCCCCATTGGGTTGAGATTCAAATTTATTGTGTGCCAGGACCCGCAGGATGAATACCGTAATTGATGTAAAATCTGAGAATCTTGACTTGGTGCGGGGATACAGACATGATTATAACTGATTTATCTTTCATATTTATTTTATTTATTTATTTATTTATTTATTTATTTATTTATTTATTTATTTATTTATTTATTTAACGACGAGAGCATGAAAAAACACGACCAATTTTTAACTTTCTAAGGACTGAAATTTGTATCACTATGGATTTGAAACCATGAACAAGTGGCTATATGTCAGGAGCAATAAAAATTAAAGAAACTTTCCAAAAATTAAGTAAAGGCCCCATTCTGAACATTTCTTTAAATAATAATAATTTAAAAAATAAATTTAAAAAAAATAATTTCCACTATGTATTTATTATTCCAGAAGGGAAATTATCATTTGGTATTTACCGTCAGTCGTAAGAACAGCGCCGCAACGTAGGCAATTCGAATAAATAACCTTGCCCAAGAGTTATTAAACACGGTGTCTCTAATGAGATTCGAACCCTCCACCTTTCGCATGCGATTTCAACGGCTTAACAATTCGGCCACCGTATCACATTTTATTTGTCCTTTATGATATACGAATACATTCAATATTTTTGTATGGGTAAAATAATAATATTAATATTTAAATTAAGATTCAAGGTACATAGGAACACGACTTGGAGCGAGGTTTCTAGCCACCTCGCAAAATCAATAAATGCTTTGCCTCATTTTTACCTAAACGGTTATCAACTGTATGTAGCTGTCAGACAAAAGATGCTCCTGAAGATTGTTTTGAAGATACAGATACATGTATCTCTTGATGGGACGAGAATAATCGCACTCACAATGACATGTTTTTCTATTTTCTCCTGGTCAGAAGCAACAAATGACTTTGGACAAGACTTGCAGTCTATTGCTACTGAATTCATGTACACTTTTTGGACAGGGAAGTTAATGTGACGACCAGATATGTATATCGGATAAGTAGGGTTAACTACTGTACATACGGACATAATATCGATCGCTAATGACCTATGGTTGTGAATAGAATCATCGTTGGCTTGATCATATTCCGCCTGGTTATCCAACAGGTGCTGATGGTGAACATTGATTGAGTGATCGTTTCTACTTATATTGACATCTAATCACTGTGGTCACCAACGCCAAATTATCTACAGACAGTCATATAGCTTAAAACATTAACTCCCTTATTGCCCACCTGTGACCACGTGATCTATTGCGAGAGAATGCCATCATCCATCATTGGACCGACAACCTGTTACATGATTGAAATTTCTACACCCACTTTATCAACCGTTGCCATACTCCATACAACCCAGAGAACGACATACTTGCAATACAGTTTGACCTCCTTAATCGGGAACCCAGTTAATCGGTAAACTCAGCTATTCGGGACGAAATCTCGGGAGCGGAATATTTCATCTATACGTGTATTTTTAAGTAATCCCAGGTCCCCGCGTAATCGAAAGCCACGTTTAATCGGGACGATTTTATAATCCACCGACGTTTCCCGATTAGAGAGGTTACATTGTATTACTTTTGAACTTTACTTGGGGAGTCCCCAGAATAATATTTTTATAGTCTGTGGTTTGAAGTACACAATGTACCTCTAGATCTATTCATAAATCTCTCTGGATGCGAATAGTCAACCAAGTGTGAGAACAATAACTATGGTAAGCCCACTCTAAAATCATGCTTCTATTGCCAGTGTATTAAACATGTATATATTATCATCCTCCCTTTCCCATATTATTATGTTAAGGGATTTTATTTTGATGCTGGCTTTCTAGGAAACTAGAGGAATTTTGCGATAAACTGTGAGATTTAACGCTTGTTAACAACCATAGGTTTAAAATTCTGGCAAATCGTAATATATTGAAATAAAAAGATACGAACGATAGAGACCAGTGAAGCACAATAGGGACTGGTGATTATAATTGGCCGATAAATATAGCTGTATTCGGGTGCTCGTGATTATAGTTATAGTTAATTGATTATGAGAAAATGACATCCCCCTGATAACACGTGGTAATCATATTGAGATCTTCCATGTATTTGTTTACGTGTGTGTTGTCTCTTTGATATTCATCATTATCTTTAATTATCATTATCACTATCATTAACATTATCTTCCTTTATTGAAATATGTTGATTTGTTTGTTTGTTTGTCGTTGTTTTTTTGTTTTTTAAAGGTCAATTGCAGTCTCTACGGTATCCTCAGCTTTAAATAGTGAAGAGCACGATCAATTCACTTTCAAACCTTTGTAGTGTTCAAGCCTGAGGTTAGTGCTACGATTAAGATGCATTGTAGTTTTAAAAGATGAATTTTTGATGTATTGACTTTTACCCATGTCCACTACTAACTTTGGTGCTATCAGGATTTTCCTAGACTGCCCTGTAAACAGTCAAGGGTTCTTTTACACTCGTATATTATGCACAGGGGGCCTCCGATATTATAGTCAGTCTCCGATAGGACTTGGCACTCTTTTTCCTAACACTAACAACTTAAGAAGAATGGGGGCAGAAAGAAACCCGAGAAATATTTGGATTTCAAATTCAAGCCTGCATGGGTTTCAACCAGGGACCTTTGGCTTGGTGGGCGTTCGCTTTAACCACTGAGCTATCTGCTCCTTTAAAAGATGACGATGAACTGCTTAACTAAAACTCCCATTACATGTATTCATAGTGACTAGGTACATGATCAGTTAGTTCCTCTTTGTCTCTCTTGTATTACTATGTAGATCTAAAACTTAAATAGGATGCTTACATTACATCTTTAACCTATTCAGCTCTTGATAAGAGCGTGCTTATTAATAAAGCACATTCTCACTGAGCGTTCTTAATGCATTTTACATCGGTTCTCTGACAGGCCGTTAAATTCATAAAATCCGCCTCTACCACCCATCCTGGGTAATATAAAAATGTATCCTGAAATAACATATTATATATAACCAATTATTAACTTCAATTAAGATATATTTCTAAGTTTTAACTTCATATAGATCTATATTTATTTACTTGTCATCTTAATCATTACGTGTATATTAATTTATTTACTACTTATAGCGATGCATGAGATTTTTAAGAAATGTCCTAAATGTCATATCTTTGTCCCCCTGTTTTATAATACTTTATTTTTATATATTTTCTGATGTGAACAAAATTATGTACCTTAATGGACAATAACGCATATATTGAATTGAATTGAATAAGTTTTAAAGTTCTTTTTCAATTTGTAAAAAGTTTCCCTTCGTTTGATATTTGTTGGTAAAATATTCCATGAAATTGATGCAGTACCGTATTAAAAGCTCTATCACTGATAACAAATTTTCTAGGAGGAACATTCAAAACATCAAGATCGGGGCTTTTTGGGGCATGCACTGCATAATTGTTTCTTGTAAATACTCCGGGGCTGTCTTATTGTAACATTTAAAATCATAGCATGAAATCTTAATTTGAATTCTACATTTTTGAATTTGAATTTTTTAAATTTTTCTTTTTTTGGCGTATTGACAACCTAGTTGAGTTGTGTCAGTGTATTTAGCGCACATATCCACAGTGTAGCCGTGCTACAATGACTATTATACTCCCCTGACCGACAGCAATACAGAACACATAAGACAAGATTGGCAGCCTGTTAGCCGCAATTACAATTTTCGGACAGGGACAACGCTGTCTTAACGGCCAGGTACTCATTCACACCTGAGTCGAGTGAGGTAGATGGGACAAAGTGCCTTAACTAAGGACACACCGCCAATGACTAGTAGTTATCGAGAAATTTGTGTCTAGCGGGATACGATTCCACCAAGTCACTCAGCCGACCGATGTTGGTGAGTGGAGCCGTTTCGAATTTCTCGTGTGTTCGAACTGTGTTAACCACTAGGCCACTGACGCCCCCCCCCCCCCTTTCCCAAGTGAAAAGAAGAAGAAGAAGAAGATCTGGTGAGTACAACTACCCTGTAGCCAAATGAAGAAAGTATTGGGATTACAGGATTGTTGTACTCAGCTGAAGAAATGATCTATTTAATTATTATTATTATTATTATTATTATTATTATTATTATTATTATTATTATTATTATTATTATTATGTAAAAGTAACAGAACAGCGAGATACTCTAATGATATAATCTTTAATTACATTATTCAGTTTCCAAATATTATTGCCACAATACTATAATGAAATGTATTCTTTCAATCATATCTAATGATTATGGGCTGCCAATTATGAAGTCGGGTTGCCTTAAGAAAATAGGGATAGACTACTTACAGTCTTACACCGTATCAAACTTAGGTAGGCTTATTATGGCGTCATGGTAGAGTGGTTAGCGAGATCAGCTTTCACTTTCAATGGAAAGGTTATGAGTTCGATTCTCGCTGGCGCTAGGTCTGACGTTGAGTCCTTAGGAAAGTCTCTTTACACACATTATCCTCACCTGCTCAGGTGTAAAAAGAGTACTGGGTACTAGATGACCGAGTCGATAGTGTCATTGAACAGTAACCCGGAGATCCTGAGTCCGCGCACCACTTCGGTATCTAGTATTACCCTTTAACAAGATAATTTACTCCAATTGCCATGGAGACGCTGCTCTGCGGCCTACGCTAGGTTTTCCCTCGAGAGAAAAAAATGCCCTGGGGACAATAAAGGCTTTACATGTATTTATTTATTTATTTATTTTAAGCGTATGATCGAGTTTGTCAATTTACTTGAAGGAGGAGGAGGAGGAGGAGGAGAAGAAGAAGAAGAAGAAGAAGAAGAAGAAGAAGAAGAAGAAGAAGAAGAAGAAGAAGAAGAAGAAGAAAAAGAAGAAGAAGAAAAAAAAGAAGAAGAAGGAGGAGGAGAGGAAGAAGAAATCCACATGCTGTCCAATGTTGGCACATAAGGAAAATAGAAGTAGAAGAGGAGAGTCACCAACGGCATAATATGTCGATCGACTTGTGATTCTCTCAAAGGATGATCGAGTTGGAGTATCCTAATTACGTAATCAAGTATCTATTGTTATGTTATCACCTTTGCCATGATAGTATTGATAGTGTGTTGCTATGATAAAATCTAGATGTAAAAATCCAATTTAGTCCCTATAAGATGAATTCAATTCTAGCAATAATCTGACTTGGCCTGTTTCATAAGTTCAACGTATCGCTCAATATAAGAGGGTCATTGTTGATACTAATGTTCCCTCAAATCGACCTTGATCTCTATGTCAAGTGTTCTTAGGGGATCTTAAGCATTATCTTGGGGATTTTTAAGTAGTTTGATTTGCGCTGGTTTGGAAATAAATGCTTCATTTGGAAAGACGAGACTTGAATCTTTATGAAATTCAATAATATACAATCGGGTCAGCATATTATGTGATGAGGATGGCAAAGTCGATGAAAGCGATGATGATATCGAAGGGTCGAAGAAAAAAAAAGAGAATGAACATCATCATTACTATTATGGAAATGCTCATTTGGATATATGGTTAAAAATGTATGCACACCTTTACCATATTCTTAAGACCTACTAATATGTAAACAAAAGCCTTCTTGTTGTCAACACATATAATTGCTGTTATCTCTCCTTTCATAAAATTTAAAAAGTTCTTTGTCACTCATTGTCATTTGATGTTTGTAAATGTTATTCTCATTTTTGATGATGGTACAAATGGTAAATGACATGAGGCATAATTCATTATCGTGATAGTTTTGATCATCTATGAATAGATACCATTTCTTCTTTCCCTCCCTACCTCATCTACTTTGTAATGAGTAATCCTCATACCAGCTGTGATAATTTCTTTTGAGCATACAAATAGGATTATACTATAGTCAGCATCTCGACTACTTGTTAGAACTCACCAATAGTGACAAGCACGCTTTCACTCAAAAGCTTGCTCACCTCAGTGGAGCAACCTAATATTTTATGATTTTCTTACAATTGTTTTGCTGAAAATAATTTTCCCTGCCGTTTACCATTATAGCCAACTTATTTTAACTTGGGGGAAGGGGGATTTCCTACAAACTATATATAAAAGCAGGCAAATATGATAATTGAGCCTTATACTTGAAGAATGTACTGTAGGTTGACCGTTCAAATCACTCAACCATGTTGCAACATGTCGTTATAGTCATTACACGTGCAGTATGATACAATGTATGGTGTACCAGTACTTATTTACTAATGGATGTATGGAAATAATAATAATAATAAAATTAATAATAATAATATATGTAACAATAAACATTTCTATTTTGTCCCACTATGAGAATGCCATGAAGTAATAAATTGTGATGTGAGATTTTTTTAGAGTGCACTTCTTGCGGTAATGATTTTGCCAACACCTTATTTAATCAATGCTGCAAGGTGGCCCTAGTCAATTTATGACAGGGCAGATCCATCAATGTCTTCATAAACCAGTTTAACAAGGCAGACTATGGATAATCATGAATGGGCTGCTTAACATAGCCAAGCTATAGTAGTAGTCTATTCAGATACTGCCTTTCTAATTCTAAGGTTCAAAAACAAACTATTGAAAGAAAAACTAAAATTGCACAAAAACACCCAAAAAGGAGAGAAGATTAAATGAAGGGGAGGCAATTGATATTAAAAATGAAATGACGATAGCTTCATATGGTGCAAGATTCACTAAGGCTGGAGATAAAGTTATAGTAACAGAATAATCCATTTTTTCTATCTAGCAAAGAAAAGCTGCATTCTCACTATGCTAACTGAAAATAAGTGGAAGGACAATATGAGACGATTCGTTGTGAATTAAACTCATATATACCAAAATGAAAATGGATTGGTTTGTAACCATTCTTCTGCAAAAAATCATTATGCCGCTAAGTTCAAAGCTAAAATGTGTTCTATTGACATTAATAGAGTTGCTGGACTGGCCTTTATATTCTGAAACCTTCCTCGCCTGTTTAGTATACACACATGCATAGTCAATGAAAGAAACAAATTTGACTTTGCCTAAAGCCAAGAACATATTGTATTCACTCATAGTACAGTGAGGGAAATTATGTAGTGAATCTTTCCTACGGATTTGCCAAATGTATTGGGATAGAATTTGGCCTAATTAATATATTTTCATAATAATAATATAGTCCAATAGTCTACATTAGACCATGATACCAATTCGATATAATTACTTTGAAAATTATTGTGCTTTTAATTCTAATTGTTCTCCACAGATCATATTTCTGACGTATCCTTCATAGATATGGCCTCAAGCCAGTCAACACAAGATTCAATCCAATGCTCTCCTGAAACTTACTTACTGGAACCCAACCATTCTGTTTCTTAGATCATCTTCTTCTAGGTCTTCCCCATTCTCAACCACATCCTTGTCCACGTTTGGATATACTTATTCTGATAGCTGCCTGATGAATTTGGGAAATATATCATTGCACTAAAATAGGAACAACGTAACATGGAAATAAAAAAATGAACAACTTTCCTTGTGGTTTCCTTCCATTACAATAGAAAGGCAGTTCTTTACAGATAAAATTTAAAATACATTTTCATTTCATAGAAATATTTCAATCGATCAAATTTCATTCCGTCAGAAACTTGGCCATTGGATCATCCTTCCTTCTCTCTCGAATACGGAAAGCTTCAATCTCCGCATCTGTAGGGGCCTTTACCTCCATCATGCTGTTGTAAGGTCGCTTCCTTTCATCCAGCTTAAGAAGTTCTGCTACTCGCTTGTCATGTTCTCTTTGAACCTTCAAAGCCTGCATTGGTAGAAGAGAAATATGTGAAAAGATATACAATTTTTCGTTCCTCGAATAAACTTTGACATTACAAATACTAACTAACATCAAAGGAAGAAGTAAACAAAAAACCAGTTAATGATGCTAACAACTTTATCACTTTGACCACTATCCAATGGTAAGTACAGGAAACTTGTAACTGACTGGTATAATAACTTGATTCTCTTTTATACTTGTTCCAAGGTTCAAACCTTTTCGTCGACGTAGCTGCCCACTTTTCTAAGGAGCAAAATCGTACTCCTATGCATGGCGTTATGCAAATTCCCATTTCCATAAGAAAAATGACCATAAATATCACATCAGTGATAATACAGCTGTTGTTTGAAGTACAAGTAATGAGCAGGAAGTGACTAAAGTCTAAAGCAAAATTTTACAACTAAGATAAAAATTACTCAAATTATTAATAATCGTTTTTTAATTGATCTAATTGTATTTAGTATGATCTTATGCTACTGGTTGACAGCAATGTATCAATATTTTAGTTGTGTCAAAGCCCCCGGAGCAAAAATGTATAGGAAAAGAGCATTTTATCTTTGATTTGAATATTTAATAGAGATAAATCATCCAATCAAGATGCTGGAAAGTTTTGCTTGCGTTTCACCACCCTTTCCCTAAAACCCCTTCCCACCATTTCACACTTTAATGCCTTCCCCTAGTCATCCGTAAAAATAGTGTAAAAGCCTTAACAAGAATCGGTGCCCAGATACAAGACAGCAGCATGAGGTAGTCTGGCATGTTTGATCTTCCACTCATGACCGTTAAACTTGCGGCTTGCTCCATAGGTTAAATCACATCATTTACAAGTTCACTTACAATGCACAACTAATTCTCATATTAGTAGACAGTACTCTTTGGCGGTCAGTCAAGCCTCAGCTGGACACTTAAAATCTGGGACAAGTGCGATTATAATGTTTAACGAATCTATTTAGCATACTAGCAATTGCGATAAAACTGATAATTCCCACTTTTATCATGTTGTCTCAATCTTTAAGTCATATGTAACAACATGTGATCATATCAAAACCATCAAATGAGAATTGAATATCACTAAAGTAACTCGTTTTGTTGATATCAACATAAAAAAAACTGTCCACACGAATGGAAGCATTGAACGACATTCTGATAAATTAAACAAGGCCTACCTCCTTCAGTTCCTTTTCCCTCTTTGCATCCTCGTCATCCTCTTCATCAGATGAAGAATCAGAGGAGGAGGAGGAGGATGAGGAAGATGATGATGAAGATGAAGAACTGTCACTTGAATGCCTCCTCCTCTTCTTCTTTCTTCTCTTTTTCTTGTCCTTCTTTTTCCTTTTCTTGGACTCTTTTCTTTTTCTCTTCTTTTCTTTTTCCTGGTAGTTATGAAAAAAAAGAAAAGAAATTCAATTCAAAAATATATTATTAATAAGAAAAATGACTAGTGCCATACACCATATTATAGACATATATATAAAAGCTAGTATCCAGGAAAACTCACTACGTTTTAGCATCCTGCAGACCACAAAGATTATTTGCCAAAGACCAGAAGAAACAAAAATTCAGAGTTATATTATAATATAATAACAATATACAGTTGATCAGAAATTGAAATGGAATAAATAAATACCAACAAGGTGAAACAATAAAATTTCAATCAATTCATGGCAACATCAAACGGAAAAACAAAATCACAAAAGCCTTCTTTACAGCATTTTAGAATTTTCTGACAAATATGACGGCTGCAATCATGGTGTAAAAAAAAGACATTTGACCACAAAGTTGGAAAGATCCAGGGTGATGACAAAAATATATTGCCAGCAGATATCTTTGATGTAATTATAATCAGGTAAAAATAAATCTTTAAAAAATCAGATGTCAAAGCAGAGGCCTGAACCTAGTAGGCATGGGTTACAGTGAAAAGTATCTATCAACTCGACCACTATGCTATTGCTGGGGTCCATAAATTTATGAGAAGTACGTGACATGAGCTATGATAAAACCAAGTGCTTTGGATTACCAAGCCCCATGGCTGTATTACAAACTTTGTCAGAAATAAAAGTGTAATAGTCATCTGACCTACCTTCGATACGGCTTCTTCTGATGTTTCTTGGACTGCATTGAAGGTGGCGACCGACAGGACACGATTACTCTCCTGTAAACATTAAGAAAATTACAAAATCAATCGACGAGTAAGTCAAAGAAGAGTTCAAGAAGGTCAACATAGAAAGAAGTGGAAGCAAAAATGAAAGAGGCTGAAAAGACAAGGAACTCGATGACAATGGTGTCTTAGGACAAAAGGAGTTGGTGTTCGTTTGTTGAAATCCTTGCTCCCATGGGAGTTGACAAGGTAATAAATAAATCAAGTGTAGGAATTCAATGAGTATAAGGAAACCAAAGTAAGAAACAAAAGTACTTCATATCAATTAATATTTGTGTGGCGGTCTGACTAAACCCGCCGGATGTCGCCGATGCCAGTATTGAGATATAGGCCAATTAAGATGAAATTCCGACCTCGGGTCGGTTTTGACCTTTCGTTCTCATTGGATTCCTGAATCAATTAATTTTGTATTTCAGTGGGTTTTAACAAGAAAAAAGCAAGTTAAATAGTTTAAAATGAATATTTTGTGCACCCTATCGATGAGAAAAATTTGCCAAAATGGCCATTAAATCGATAACAAAACGAACTAT
>JASKDV010180776.1:0-12537 GCA_032466395.1 Aegires albopunctatus
AAATGTCAATGTTACCGATGTAAACAAAAGAAAGTTTCTTGTAAAGGAAAAATAAAAGTATATCTTATCTTATCTTAATAATAAATGGTAAACAGTCCACTTATAACGGCCTCGGTTGTAACAGGAACTCGGATATATAGCAGTGACAAAGCAAATCCCCGTTTTACATGTCTCTAAGCTTTAGTAACAACACCCTGTGCTATAACAGAACAGTGCTTAATCAGCAAAAACTCGGCTGTAACGGGGATTGATTCCACCGCTTGATAGTTGCAAGTTACCTAACCTTAGCACACACTCATACTATACTACACATAGGTATGCGCTTACCCCATTCACCAAACCGCTATGGACTCTGTCTCAGTGCTGCACTAATTGGGATTGTTAGTATGGAAAGAGGGTGGGGAGGAAAGGGATGGATTAGCACTTGCCAGATACAAAGACTGCACGTGGTCAACTTGTGTCCTCTGATTGTGATGCCAATTGACTGTGACTGATACTGGTTTGGATATAATAATTTCTCTCTTATAACAGGGAAAATCTGCCAGTCCCATCACTCCTGTTATATCAGCCTGATAGTATATTTATATATCAATATAGCACCAAATCAAATGACACCACAGTTCTAGACTTTAATTCTAGCACTGTCTGAGATAAGGGAAACAGGATAGATCTAGCTGATACTTATCTGATTATTAAAAATGAACAAATCAAGATGAATACATGTACAATGTGTTGCAACCTTCTTGCACCTGCCAACCCTTGATTGCGATGGTCCAGAGTACGAATTAGTATTTAGTTTCTTCAAAAAAATATGCAATCAGTAAACTGTAGGAAAAGGATAGCAATTCAAGTTAACATTTATGGATAGAAGAAAGTAAAAGGAATGATGATCAGAGTATTCAGAGAGAGGCAACTTAAAAAAAAATCAACTGAAAACTAAGAATGATGAATGGTAGAACCTAAGTGTGCCTCCTCTTTCTCCCCCCTATGAGGGTTGAGGTTTTAGGGGTCATTTGACATCCCTTTGGTAGAGCTGCAGGGTACGCCGAGCCTCTCCTAGCCGGTCGAGAACTGGCCATTTGCTAATATGGAGACTCCCCGATGACACGCTCCATGTGAGTGAGCCATCGTGTTCACAGCGACTAGGCCTAATAATAATATTAGACCTAGTTACCATAGGGACCTGAGTGCAATGGAAGGGTCTGACCCACCTATGAAATTCATTTGATAATTATTTACCAACATATTTGATCCACATAGTTAAATAAACAACAACTACACATGTTTCATGCCATAAATTAACAAATTTATTTTCCTTTATTGACATATGTACAATGATTGGGTCCTTACACAAATATCATTATCCTAGGATACACTTATTAATGACAAGACAACAACTTTGAAAAATGTATTGGGTGAAATGAATTTTGAAATGATGAAAAAAAAAAAGAAAAAAAAAAGAAAAAAAAAAAAAAAGGAGAGTAAAATATTAAATAATATAAATACATAAATATATAATGAAAGGACGAATGAATAAGAGATCAAGTGAGATGCACTATATTACAGAAATCAAATTGTACCCATGTTATTTCAGAAATCGAATAGCAATACATGTTGTACTCTATTCTGTTATTAGTATATCTCAGTTTCATTCAGTAATTCAAATGATTTGAAAAATTCTTTTTATAAAGTTGATAACGGTAATTGATAGATGAAATAAAAATAATGAAGAAAATAAACACACTCTTGCAAATTTGAGAGAGAATTAATAAGAGAAAATTTAAAGCTATGCTTATATACTGTTTTGCAATTTTATGAATGAAACAAGAGAAATTAACATAAATAATAAAATTCAAACTAAATCACACAAGAGTCAACACAATTAACATGTCTTTCAAACAAATCAGAATTCTATATATTTTAAGAAGGAGAAAGATATTATGATGTAAAAAAAACAAAACCCAGCAAAAGGCAAGATGTAAGTGCATTAAAGAAATTCAATCAACAAGGGTATCACAATCATAGCTCAAACTAACAAATGCAAGTCAAAATTATTTTAATGCTCCAAAAATGAGAATTTTCTCTATTACTGTTACAAAAAACAATAAAAAGAGATTGTTTTAGAATACTGTTTGTTTCATGTATTTGTTAACTGATCTCTTAAAAAAGCAGAAATCATTTGTTCAGTATAGGTCCAACATGTAATGTACATGAATGAGGACAAAGCTAGGTGGAACATACAAATAATAATTTCTAATACAAAAAAGGGGACAAATTCAAATGGTAGAGGGAGTCTTCCAAAAACTGTTTTATAGGAAAAAAGATATATTAGTATTAGTATTAGACTAGTCTAGGATATGACTAACAATGATTTTTTTTTAAGAGCATAGAAGAATGTACTGTACATGTATTATAAATGCCAATTGACACAAACAATAGAAAAAATTCCCGAAAACTACGAATTTGATGATAACTTTCACATTAATGTAACAAAATTTATGAAAATTGCGAGACCCCTATACATTCAGACAAAGATCTACTTGAGTGTAAGGTAAGTTTTCATATTTCCATTTGTCAATCAATACACTGTATCAAGAACTTGATTAAAGTTGAGATAAAATAATGAAAACATCCAAAAATAGACAACTTATTCAGATGCGTTGCTTAAGTTCATAGCCATTACCTGCATTAAGTTTTTGTCTATCAAAATGCTTCTTCTGAGCTAGATAATGATGTAATGTATGCTTAAGAATATATTGGCTTCCGCTCTGAAGACCTCCGATTAAATTGTCTGATACAAATAAATCGATTGACAGAGAAATAGTAAGATATGACAATTTGTGATTTGGTGTTGTCTAAGTGATGTAATCATGTTTGGTCCCCATGCGTACAGGTAGAAGATGTTTTACTGCAATAAACTTTCTTCTAAGACCTACATTGAATGATATACATGCAAAAAAGTTTATACTCAAAATAAGGCAGATAGACAAAAACTAGCTTACATGTTAATTCATTTGTCAGCATAACATCTAGAGTTACAGAACAATGATGTCATGACTTCTTTTAGTCCTTAAAGAATCAAACAGGAAGCATTCCTCTACCTTTTAATCTTTCAGTAATGATGTCATAATTTCAGGTGATCATTGATTACGTTATATGCACGAAGTAATTACACATGAATTGTGTACACATATTTTGGGCGTTAATCATTGGCTTTAGAAAATAAGTGCATACCTTTAGCTCATCATTTAATCATTATGTGTACTGATGGGCTTTTCTTGTATGACTTGTGTACTTTAATTACTGGTGGCAGCTCTGCCAGTGGTTGTGAGGGAAGATTCATAGCTGAGTTCTATCCTACAAGTTAGGTGCACCTAGCCAGATGGTATTGGTGAATGAATGCTGCTGGAGTTTTCCCCATATTACGCTTAGGCTGTTTTTACCACAAGGTCATCAATGCTCCCTTAACTCTTTCAGCACCCTGCCATTTTCACTACTGACCCACCTATTTCTATACTATAAGTCTTAATTTTACAATGCAATAACAAATATTCAATTAAGATTTAAAAAACAACAAAAATATACCAAGCAAATGTCATACAGAAAATTAAAGGGAATTAAATTCAGCATTTATCTGTACAATCATGCTTTTATACTGTGCAATATGGCTGGCTTTAACTAATAGAAAGTAATGAAATGGCTTAAAGTATTAAACTAAAAGAGTTAAAATAAGCAAGACAAATCTATTTTACTTTTTACTTAAAATTAATTTTTAATATGGAAGAAAAAATTGAGTGCACTTTTGTAATTTTCATGAAACATGAATATAAATATAAAAACAAAACAAAACAAAAACCACAAATAAGCACAAAGCCCTTCAAAAAGCACAAAAACAGGTACATGTTCTCAACTACTGATCCAGTTACAACATGTAAAACAAAGTCAATTTAAATACAAACATTACCCCTTTGAAAGTAACACAATTCACAAAACAGCTAAATATGACTATGAGCACATACATATTTTTTGCCAACATTTGCATATTGCTTGCTAAGAACAATTGCAACAAAAATGATATCCTGATATTACCAAAATTATGGTGAACAATAACTTTATATAAAAATGAGTTTTCAAAAATCAATTACCTGAGACAGAACAATCAGTCAGAGAACAAGAATCAAATTTAATGTTTATTGATTTATTGTATGACACAGCTTTGCTGTTACTTTTCATAAAGGACATATATTTATTTATTAAATAATGGATGGAGTACAATGAAAAGTGAAAACAATGAATATTTTAAATAAATTCTTTTATACTATACTATTCTATTTCTATCCATAACCTTCAATTGCTTTTGATATGTGACATTCCGGATGATAATCTTCAAGTACAAAAACATTTCAATGAAAATGTATGTGATTTAAAACAGTATCGAAAAAAGAATTACAAGATTACAAGGAAAAGTAAAAGGAAAATAATTTGATACAAGAAGTGAAGAAGCAGGCCCATGCTAGTTTGTATAATAACTCTTTATATTCTGTATAGATTTTCACATTCTTAGGAATGTTTTACCAAGTCAGTATTCAATTATGAAGAAAGGATTAGAGATACAGAATAAAGTAGTGGACCAGTGGTGAAAAAATGGAGGTGACTTACGACTTACAAATGTTTAGTAAAATCTATAAAAGAAAACGCAGATGTATAAAACTTAAGTCTCTTCCTAGTGCAATCAAAACCACCTTAATGGTCACCGTAGAAATAGAAGCTACCTCTATACTAATTATGGTCAATGTTCTGTGACACCTTTGCCTTTTCCATTTACTTTAAAGCTATTCATAGCACTAAAGCTACCTGTTCAGTGTGGCCATGGCTAGTCATTTTAGTGATCAAAAAGCCACCTAACAAGCTCTAACCACTCAACTTTTGTTGCATCTCAAATGTGTCGAAAGTGCCATACTTAAGCTTGTAACTTATTAAGGTTAGACATAAGAAAAGCACATGGCCAAGGACAATCTTTCCCTAGTATAAATTACTATAAAGACGCCTTTGTCCAGAACAAAAGCATCTGGTGAACATGAAAGGGAAGACTACTAAACTGTAGCCATTGGCCTGACCACTGTCTATCAATAGACTAGACATGCTCACAAGATTGGGTGGAGGAATTGTCAATGCTACAATGCTACACAACAAAAGGCAGAGTTAACTATGAAGATAACAACCAAATCAAATTTTGTATTACTGCAGGGCAATGGATGCAAATCATAGTGAATGTATAAAATGATACTAACATTAATAATAAAATCTTCATTGAGTATCTCCAAACAGTAAGCAGTGAGAGCAGTAGATGATGAGATGCATGACTAGCTCAGAAAGTAAAGATAATTGTTGATTAACTCAATGGCATACATAAGCATAATAATATGACCTTTGGTTGGTATTAAAAGGAATAATGATTTATGGCATTCATGCTATTAATGTATACAGTAAAACCCTATTAGTTTAGTATTATACTATAGGCCCCCCAACACCATCCCAGTATTTGCCACAAGCCCTTGGCAGACCTACAATGATTCCAATGTACAAAAGTCTAATTAAGTCTCAATTTACCACCAACCTTCATCTGCCAATGTTTGGCACAAAGTCAATACGGCGTTATTATCCAATGTAATATACTGCGAGTACAACTGGCAAGCAATGTCTATGAAAAAAAAAAAAAAGACCCAAATTTTTTAATTTTAGATGAAGGGCAAAATTATAATCATAATAACAACATGAGATGAGATTGCTGTTAGAAGAAGGCTCAAGCTAGTTTCCTTTCTGGCAGCAAAGGTCAGTCTGAACTGTTCTTCACCATTTCTATGTGATGCTCGTTGCATGCTCTCAGTATTGTTGTATTGTAAGCTCACTGAATTGACATTATGATATTTACTGAGAATGCCCATGTCATAAGTGTCAAGACACCACACAGACATGTCCAGTTTAATTGCTCTGAATGTCTAACTGGCCTAATAAGTAATATCAATGACCTGTCACCAACAGTGACATAGGGCCAAGATGATTTATCCCTTACATCGACATCCCCACACACACCAACCCAACAATTTACTTCGAACAAGATATTTCAAAGAACAATAAATTATAGGCTACTAGTAGATCTCATGCAGGAGTAGTGTAAGTGTAAGTGTAGTTTGCATCACTGAGTGTGTGTGTGGCAATATTTTTGTAAGAGATAATTCCCATCCCTGTCTTAGCATTGATGATACAGTTCTCTTCGGCTTATAACCCGCCCCACGGTTGACACAGGTACCGAGTTATTATTAGACGTATATGCAAATGAAGGTAGAAGGGTATTTTTTTATTACTCGGTTCTGCCCCTTGTTCGCAGCATAAACTGACACGACCCTGTTGTTGCCCTGTTTCAAACACCCTCTCGTGTTAACAGGACTGTTTCTCTATGTTACTGCAACAAATGTCCTGTTAACATATATGATGGATTGCTGAAGTTGAGTGTAAGCACGATAAGCTGTTTAGAGAAAGTTTAAAACTCCCCCCCTCTGAACATCTCAAAATCAATGATGATTGTCTACAAAAAACAACGTAGGCCTATCCCCCAATCAATGCACTTGATGATTACGAATCATCTATCAGAGCATGACATGAGTTCTTTCTTTAAATTAATTGCCTTCGGATGCTTGTCACTATCTCTTACATTCTCTCTTAGGCGTCATTCATCAGCGCCACATCGAATGGGAGAGACAGCATTTTGCGTAACTGAGTGACCATCCATCTAGCCTTCCACACTTTGTTCTCTTACTTACGAAGTGCATTGCATTTAAATAAGTCTATGGCATGACCAAGGTGTGATTAGATCTAACTCTGTCATAAAGAAATCTGATATAGACTCATAGATTGTCTGTTCTTTCAACATATTAGAGAGATTTGTGCTTTGATATAGACAATGGGATGTCATTAACCGTGCTAGTAGAACTAGTTTACAATCAAATGAGTTTGAATGTGTGAGATTTAAAATTTTAAAAAATTACTTTGCCTGATAGACTGGGTTATAAAGAGAAGTTCTCGTCTCAGGGACGGGTTATAAGAGGGGTGTTGTGGATAGGAAAATATTCTGTTTTATTAAAAGGGCGGGTTATTAGGCGAAGTGGGCTAATAGAAGGTGGGTTATAAGCCGAAGAGGACTGTAGTTCTAATTAATGTTGGGTGCAATGGGGATGGGACAAATTTTCTTTACCACCTACTGGCGCACTTTGGAATGGATGTTGATGATAAATCGAAGATTCACTGTATAGTATATATATTATTTATGTGTAACTATCAAAATAATTTTAAGTTGATTTGTGAACCACTATAAGGCTAGAAGTGCAAATGAATAAATACAATCATATTCCAGAATTTATCATTACAACATAACACACTAGTGAAGTTCCAGAATGAAAAATAAGTAATGCTTAGGTTTGGAGGTATTATAAACACTGACTCAATAATTTTATTATATATACCAGGTGGGCCATAAATTCAATACCTCCCGCACATACTTTACCCAGAATAGTAAGTACAGTTGCCGTCTTGCATCTCTAACATTTTGTTTATCCAGAAGGATATTGATGATGTTAATTTTACAACCTCTTGGTAGATTGCCATACATTTTGTAAGTAAAGATATCAGAATTGTACCCAACCTGTAGTTAATTTTATTTGTTTCTATTGGGCAATGCTATACATTTTTTCAAGCCAGAAGATATGTGCATAACATTTTGTTTTCGACCCACATGACAAAAAAAAAAAAAAGAATAACAAAACAACAACTTAATAAACATGCAAACAATTATTTTTTAGACCTTCTGCATTAATATAATAAAAAGAAGAACATGCGTTATCTTCAAATCTTTGAGTTTACAGTGTTTACGCAAATAATTTAAAAGCTTTATCAATGATGGGGAAAAGGTAACCTGGTTTCCATGCATGCAAGGCAAAAGGTCTATGGTCAACAAAATAATAACAGCATAGACTATATGTTCATTTGGATCCATTGGTCATACAAGTATACTACTTTATTACCCATAAAGTTTAATATTGGGCCACTATTTACTAGTATTACATTAATTGTTGATGATAAATCGTTTAAATATCTAATTAAAAACTGCAAGATGTAAAAGATAGCAAGCAGGTGCGAGTGTGAGTGCAAGAGAGATTATTTTGACTTTATGTGAATTCCCAAGTGGTAGCCAATGGACAAATTTCCAAATGGGATTATTATTGATGAAATTCTATCTTTTTTTTATAATCAAAATGAAATTCAGCTCTTTATCTCCAAATAGGTGGTGGGATGATCCAGACATGACTAACAATAAATTTAAATTTTTATCTGATGCTTCATCTGACTTTGATTGTCAAGTGATAATTAATTTCAAAAGACTTAACTGTTACTTGTGAATTTTCAGTTGGTGTAGATAACAAACATTAATCTATTCTGCAAATTTCCTGGAAATATCTATGATTTATCTTTTCTGAAGAATAAATAATTATACCCACTACATTTTATGGCTTTAAAAACTTAGACAACATCCTGAAATTAAGTTCAACATTTTTAAGTTTTCAAAAACTGTACAATGAATAGGTCATCATATTTATTTAGTGACTCTCTTTAAATTTTCAGACTCATTCAAATTAACGCCAAAAAGAAAAAGGAATCTAGGAAGCACAACAAAATCATTCAACACTGCCTTAACTAAAAACATGCTTAGCATCTTTATGGATATTCTCTTAAAAGCATTATAGCATTACCTGAACATTTTTCTGCAAGAAAGCAGATGGAGTTCAGATGGGGAATGAATCAGCACTAGCTTAATCATGAATTATGAATGAAGAAGAACATCGGGTCAAAAAGAGTAAATGCCATGAATCTAATATAATGATACTGCTAACAATGGGAAACAGGGTATAATTCAATAAAGATGATAAGAATAATGTATTATGTACTGTATTATATTTATATAAGTTTTGTATAAAAAATCAATCAAATACATGTAATAATAATAAGGAGAATTCTACAGTACCAACAATAGCAACAACAACGGGGAGGATAATGTTAAAGTCATAACAAATGTAACACAAGGTCTAATGAAATATATATAACATATGCAAACTGATGTCATCCATGTTTCACTCGATCTACAGCGATGAAATAATCTGACTTGTCATGGACATTGTGCCATCCAATTGGTCCAACTTCACAATCAGCACATATCAAGTATTTGATGTTATTTACCTATTATGTGGAAGGAAAATAGAAACAAACAAAAACATTGAGATCATTAGAAAAAAAATAAAAATAGGGAAGACAAGAAGGTAATCTTTATTTCTGCTCATTATCTTTAAAAAATAAAATAAAATACATATGTACAAATTTCAAGGCAAATTCCTTAGAAACAAGAGATACTTACAAAAACACCTCAGCAAATTATAAACTCCTTTAGAATCAGGAAAGGTATTGTAGTAAGAAGTAAATGCCTCGTAATGATAATAATAATAGTTAACTTCTAAGCTCCTACTGAAGTCAATATTAGAAGACTAGATGGGTTGGATTGAGAAAGTGCTATAAATGAACAAACGTCTGGTTTAGAGGAGGAGGTTTAAAAGTGTGATTTAGATGTTGCTCCATTCCATAGATATGATTATATCACCAAAGAATACACATCCTAGCTTATCCTTATTTTGTTAAACCAGTTCTTTCATCATCATCATGTCCTAGTGGTGTTTAGGATGGCAACAAAGCCTTTCCATCCAGAAAATTTCTTATATGGATAAATAGGTCGACAAACTTTTCATTAGGACCAGAACAAAAACATATCTAAGACATTTAATCACAGAATAACATCGAGTTCGCGCCCCACTTGGGCATCTAGTATTGTCCTAAGGCAAGATAATTTACCCCAATTGCCCTGGCGGCGCAGCCCTGCAGCCGATGCTAGGCATTCTCGGTCTTCCCTCGAGAAAGCTAAAAGACAATGTGCCCTAGAGGCTTTATTTATTTATCTTATTTTTATTTAATAACTTTAACTCACCCATCTGGCATTTTTATTTAATTCCACTATGCTATCTAGCATAATTTAGTATTATAACAGAGGCCAATAGATCTATTATGTATGTCTTTCTTCTCATAAATTGTTTTATACTCTATACATTGTATTGCAGTCTAAATATATTCTTGGAGAAAGGAGAGAGTAATATGTCATGGATTCTAACCCTAGCGAGCGGATAGGACTCCACAATGTCCCCCTAACGGATGGTAATGTAGTTAAACGAAGGGAACAATTAAAAATACAAGGGGACCAATTAAACACAAGGAGAATAATCCAAATTTCTTATCTCCCCTTGTTTGCTAATCGTCTGGCTCAGTGGTCAAGCTCAAACTGGGCTCATCGACACTGTCAGGTATGATGGTATGCTCAGTAACTAGCCCTTGCTCCACCAGGTATGACAATAGGTTAATGGTATTGCATGTCCATGTTACATCTGATTTTCAGTCATTTGTGTTCTATTCTTTGTGTTCTTTATAGTTTAACTCACCTGCCCAAGAATTCAAAAAGTCATGCTGGATTATCGAACTGTTTGTTCTATTAAATTAACAGTTTTGTTCCCTCTTATCCTATGTCGGAGTCGGAACAGTGAATTGTCGGTTTATCGATACATAAAATAGAGAGAAAAATTTGGTTCCCACTATATAGATATTCTGTCAGATGGGCAAGTTTGTCGGATTATCTGTACTTAAATGGCATTAGGAACTTTATTTGGGATAAAATCAGAAGTGAACTCCTACATTTGACATATATGCACAGTACATTTATTGCACCAAAAATATAATAATAAACAATTTGAAATCAACCGGGACTTTTACTTACAGTCTTAGTAAAGCCTACATTATCAAATGTCATCATGTCTGACACATGCCAATAATCTGTCAAGACGACACCTTCCACAGGGGCTTTCTCATTCTTTTGGTACATGTTTGGCAAAAAGAACTAAAAAATAAAAAACAGAAAAGTAAACCAATTTAATTCTTGAACCCAGAGGTTGTCTTCATCCAGCTGATGAGACTGATCAAACCAACCCACTTTCTCTCTTGTCCGAACATGACTAATTTTGCTAGTCGTTATTGCAATAACTGTTACGGACCATGTGTTGCATGTGTGCAGTTTGTAGCCTATGATTTAAAAGAGGGAAAAAACATTTTAAAGCATATTATTAATTTCAAAATGTATTTGCAAACAATATCAATATATACCTAGATCTACCTGAATGTGATACAATATATCTAAAATTATTAATAAATGATTGCCATATGAATTTGCATTTTTGAGGTGAACAAAATCATATTAAAAAGTTCATTTGAAATGAAATTGATTGTTTGTGCTTTTAATAGTTACATACCCGGGTATATATGGGCAATTCCACCTGGTTCGTTGACAAAATCTTACATTGAGGCCTAATTGTCATATTTCACCAAGTAACTTTAAAATTGATTATGTTGTACTTCAAACAACCAAGTTTCATACCCTTGAAAGCCAGATCTCCAAGTACCACCGTTTGGTTGATATTGACCATGACTTTATGAACATTGCCCCAGTCTTAAACAAAACAGGACAAAAAAGACCTCCACAAAAATATTTGTGTTTAGATGATTTTATCCACCAAAAGATCTCATCCAAAAAAATGAAATAATTCATAAACTCATAAACTTGAACACAGCTTCGAAGGAAAATCTTAAATGTTACAGGACAAATAATTACTTCATAAAGACTACAATTAAATCAAACTGCATCATGTCTGATACAAATTTTTCAGTCTTTAAATACATATGTAAGGCCAAGGGACCTGATGAAATTTCTGATAAGGTCTTAAAAATAAATGCATCCCAACTATGTCAGATATAATATAAATCTACATATATTTTCAACCTTCCTTAATCCCCTCTATATGGAAAACTTCACACACAAATGCAATCCCTGTTCCGAAAAAAGAATGTGTTTCATCATTAAACGATTTAAGGCCTGTTGCCTTAACATCAATCATCATGAAATGTTTTGGCCCCTTATGGACCCTTTCCAGTTTGCTTATCTGTCAAAATGGAGTGTCGAGGATGCCCTCCTGGTCTTCTCAAATAATGTGTATAAACACTTAGAAAAAAACAATAGCTATTATAAAATATTGTTTGTCAATTTTTCTTCTGTATTTAACACGATCCAGCCTCATCCTTTAGTAGATAAATTAAGAAATATGAATATTATCAAATACTTTATAGCCTGGATCTTGGAATTTTTAAGTAATAGAACACAATTTGTTTATGCAAATGGTAAAGCATTAAATAATTTCGTGACAAACACTGGCGCACCCCAAGGTTGTGTCATCTCGCCTGTTTTATTCACACTTAATACAAATGGTTGCCAGAGCACAACATATGATCAAAATCCCCTTGTAAAATTTGCAGATGATACTAGCCTCCTAGGTTTAATAACAA
>JASKDV010180787.1:0-12537 GCA_032466395.1 Aegires albopunctatus
CCAATGATCTCCATCCAAGGCCTTTGATAGCTTGAGTCACGCAGCCTGTCTCTCTGGATCGGCAGTTGATGACAAAACGTGCCGCTTTTCTTTGGACGCTTTCTAATGCTGAGATATGTTTTTTCAAACGCGGGTCCCATGCTGCACTTGCGTATTCCAAGCTAGGCCGTTTTCAATCCAATCCGTCTCGCTATCATCTCAATCTTGGACGACCCCTACCACGTCTACCTTCAATCATGCATTCCAATCTCTAATCTGTGTTCCAATCCAAGACTAGCTTTTGTAGGGTGTCGTGTTTTTTAAGATGGCCAAAGAATGATAGTTTAAAAAAAAAAAGGTTTTATAATGTACAGTTCCTTGATGTTCAAAAATCCTGTATTCTTTATTTCCTCATTGCTGTCTTTAGCTGTCCATGGCACTTTAAGGGTTTTTCTATGGGATTTCATCTCGAAAGCAATTTATTCTTGTTTTTCATGTTTTTTTGTGATGGTCCACACAACACACATCCTCATCCATTCAGGGGAAAATGCCGTCAGGGGCGCGCGGGGCTACCGCCCTTTGCCCAACCAACCTTCTTTATTTCTCCTTGTTTTCAAGACATAATTCTTTTTTTTTTTTACTGATAAGCTATACTTTATCCAGATCTATCAAATTATCGATAAATTTCTTCGAAAACTCCTTGATTTGTTTCAGAATGAGGGCTATGATGATCCCTGGTTCAATCAGCAGTTTTGGAACATTGATACGGCTCACCGTCAGGATAAAACACAGCCTAGATTAAAATGAGGATTTCAATTCAAAGTTACGATTTACGAAAAAACCTCACTTGATGTTGTGTACTTCTCTGTGATAGCTGGTAATAGTACTTGTTACAAACAAAGCTTTATGGGAAGATGGCCTCGTCTGACATTCGGAAAGAGGACAGTAGATCTAGATCTAGTAATGATTCCTCTTGGAAATCTGACAAACAAACATTTTTGGCTGTACTGCAATTTCTTAAAAAACATAATTTAACGGTAAGTTATCTGTATCTGTATCTGTATGTTATACACTGCAGTAAATACTGGCATGGACGCAGCAGAAGGTGAGAGCGCAGCGGCTTGTTCTATGAACAGGACAGCCTTCCAGACAGGCGGCTACGGAAGATGTCGAGTGACGGTGCACTTATGCTGACATCGTCCAGATGATTCCAGCCAATGATGGTTTTGACGAAGAACGAGAGCCTGTATTGTTCCGTGTGTGATGTTGGTACACGGAAACACTTGGAATTGTTTGTCACCTGTGATTCCAAGATATTTGATGTGACATGGTCTTTGAACTGTTGTGTTCGAATAGCACGTTTGGGGTGTTGTGGAATTATAAGGAAATCCTCTGGGGGGATAGCTGATACCAGCTCCTCAACCATCTTAAATAGGAACACTAGCTGCAAGTTTTCCTGACATTTTCGTAGGTCTGGGAGCCTCTGTTCCATTAGCATTTGGGTGACACAGCCTGGTGATTTTGACTTGTTGTCACCTGTGACGAAAAATGCGCCTTGTCGCTGGACTCGGTCCAATCGGTCAACGTCTTGTTGTAGATATGGGTCCCAGACTGCTGCTCCGTATTCGATCACGGATCTAGATCTAGCTTACTTGGTGATTTTGGAGATGTGGGTTTTTTATCATAATTGAAGATTATATTTGATGAAAATGGAATGTAATTCATGATCTAAATCATCACCTTAAATTATAACAAAGCATTGTACACATAGATCTAGAGATCTATGTATCAGTAACCGACTCACTCGGTCCCAATTGATACTTTGTCAATTGCGACCGAGTACCTGATGCTATCTTAGATATTAGGTCTAGAATCTACCTGTCAAAACTTTCGTAATGTGCTTGTAACGTTCGAACGGCCTCTTTATACAAGCTTCGAACTTTATTTGCATGGGAGACCGCTTTTGTTCTCAAAAATGACATCTTTTTCGAAGTACAAGTCCTTCGACCAGACTCGGTTATTCGACCTCTAGCAGCAACTAACTGGCAAACTGCTGGAAATGAAGAGATTCACGTAAAATACCGGATGAAAGAAATTGTAGACTTATTTCAGATACTTTCCTCGTGTTGAGCTTTCAGGGGAGACTACTCTCAGCATTGAACAATTATCACAACAACTATCAACGATCATAAAGTCGTCGCCTATGATACCGTTCATTGCCTGCCGTAAACGCAGACCTAGATCTTCTAGATCTAGATATATATGATAATTTTTCAGTCATTAGATTGATTTATCAGAACATAATGACGTGAAAAAGACTCTCTTCTCTATAAGATCTAGATCTAGTCTAGACAGAAAGGTGAATTATTTTCAGAGAATGAGCTTATCTTAAAGTAGATTCTAGATCTAGATCTAGATCTAGATATCTAGATCTATCTAGATCTAGATTCTAGAATATAGATCTAGATCTAGTTACCAATAATCAGATAGATTCCTAGATCTAGATTAGATTTAGATCTCTAGATCTAGAGGCTATCCTATAGTTAATAGTCGGAAAATATGGCTCATGCAGAACGTTTGAGTAGGCCAGGTTCTGGTTCTGGTTTTGTAGTCCTTAATAAAAACTCCAACTGGATATATCATAGCATTCTATTGAGGGATTGTTCTTGTGTAATGTAATAAGAATTCTTTACAGTGTCACAAGACATAGGAATTACTTGATATTCTTTGTTTGTAGATTAGAGCTTGAGTGGGCGAGATTGCGACCAGGGCATATACATGTGATTTTAAAGAGGAATTTCCTTCTTTCTTCAAGGGAATTCCATTCTAGTGATCGGAAGACCACTAGATCTTAGATATCAAATGCTTTGGAAAAATCTAGTACTTCAACATCTACTTTGACTCTGGCCTAATCGTAATCAAAGTCATTATTAGATCGGTATGGTTATTCGCACAATAAGTGTTAGAAAAATTTGTGGCCTATCAATGTGGCTTGTGTGAATAATTGGTGTATGGTTATTCACACAATAAGAAAAATGGCCATGTCGGCGCAGCAAATTAATTTTTTTCCTTAAATCTAAAATTCGACCAATGTTCTGGATTAAAAAACAAAAAGCCCACCCCACAAACACAATACCAGTAAAGTACAGTAGTTTTCGCCTGAGTGCCCAATAGTTGGGAATCAGCATAACCAGGCATTTCTAAGGCGAAATTCCCGGGGGGGGGGGGGGGTGTTGGTGTTCTCAAGTTTTGTGCTCTGTATATGAAGCTCCGAAATGCGACTATTTAATTATCTTCAAATTAATACATACATACTAAATACATACAGACACACACACAGAGATAGATACAGAGAGGCACACACAGAGAGGCAGACAGAGACACACAGAGAGACGAGAGGGAGAGGAGAGAAATATATATATATATATAGAAGGGGAAGGATGGGGAACAGTGAAGAGAGAGAGAACGTGAAGTTGGGGAGAGAGAGGAAGATATAGAGGGAGAGAGACGTGGAGAAGAAAGAGATAAGGCAAGTGTGTATGTGTGAGAGAGAGATACACACACACACAGGCAGACAGAGACACATAGAGACATAAAGAAAGAGAGAGAGAGGGGGGGGGGAGAGAGAACACGAGAAATATAGACGGGGAACGGTGAAGGTGGAGAGGGCTAGAGGGAGAGAGACGTGAAAGGTTAGAGGGAGGCGTGAAAGGGTGGAGAGAAAAAAGAGATAGGGCAAGTATGTGTGTGTGTGCGTGAGAGAGAGAGTATGAGAAGAGGGAAGAGCAAGAGATCAATTATCAGTTGCATTATAAGTGCACATGCACTGTTTTGGGTTTTCCAATAAAATTGTCGGCCTTAACGAAAAGATCAAAATCCCCTCAGTCTACTGCCAGACAGAGATCATTTTGTGGCGCCTGGTGAGATTTGATTGCAATAACTCCAAATTACTCACTGAAATTGTTGTGTTTCCATGGTGAATAATCATCGCTTGGAATAAAAGTTTGCCATGGCTGATATTTTGAAACCAGAATCTATCATGTATTTATTCTGAGTTATAAACCTATATGTACAATACATAATTATGTAAACAACATAATATCACTTGCCACTTCTTGTCATTGCCATTTTCTAATAGGAAACTCAGGGAGTCTTTGTGTCGTCGTATGGTGATTCCAAGGAATTCCCAGCATTTTTTACACCCAAGAGTGGCTGCCTGGCCCCTTACCACACACCCACCATCTATGATGCCGCCAACATTATTGGTAAGGGATGCTCCACATAAATTCTTTATTAAATCAGAGATTCCAGGGTTTTCTCCTTTTTTTGAAACTTAACATCAAGATATTTTAGTCGGACAAATCACAGTATTATTACAAAATTGCCACCATCACGTATCAAGGCCTATATGACACATAATTTCCAATCTACTTAATACAGATAATTTCAAAATACACACCCAACAGACCATTATGTTCATCCAACAAGAAAATTATTCAAAGACCAAAAACCAAACTTAAAACTTTCGGAGACTGCTCACCACAATTACAGGCAGCATTAATTTGGAATGCTTTGCCAAGCGAGGTTCAGCTTGCTGAGTCGTTGAGTAATTTCAAGTCTAAACTGAAAACCCATTATTTTATTATTTATGCCTGAATTAAGGCTGATGGAGCCAAATAACTTGGTAGATTGTATACATGTACGTTTATCTTTGCACATATTTGTTATTATATCCTATGTACTGCGCTTTGACTTTGAGCTCTGCGGGGGAGAAAGCACAACATAAGTATTATTATTATTATTATTATTATTATTATTATTATCATTATTATTATTATTATTACTGCTATTCTCGTCAGTATTATAAATCTATTGTTCATCACAACTATCATCCATTATCACACGATGTTAAAAAACATCTTCATCTGTTATAATGACCTACTAACCTAGATCTAGGTTTGACAGACCTGGCTGTCTTTGATTCCATTGCTTTCAATTTTGTTCCTTGGATCTGAGACTTTCTAAATTCTTCTTTGTTTTAAACACAAGATTGGGGTTAAAGATGAGCAAGATCTTTATTTAGAGCAATCAGGAGTGTCCTATTTGGTCTGTCTCTGAATTTTGTTGTTGGGTTTATGAAATACAAATTCATCGCATTATTGGCTGGTATTCCATTGTCACTCCTGAGTATATAGCTGAAAACGCGTCATCTGCTTTCGGTAATAAAGGTGTAGATGGAAGTTTGGTTACATTTTCTTAATATAGTGATTGATTTGATAATTTGCCTGGAAATTTGATTTTGAGAACTTGTCTTAGTCATCCAAATGCTTGTCATCAGTTTATTTAGAGCAGTGGTTCCTAATCTTGTTTGAGGTACCGAACCTTCCAGTTTCATATGCGTATTCACCGAACCCTTCGGGCGTGTCATCACGCAATTTACACAATGAGTCGGATGTGTCTTGACCTCCGCCGAACACCGACTCACCGAACCCCAGGTTAGGAACCACTGATTTAGAGCAATGAAATCTGCTTTTGTAGTCATTTTTAATGCTAAAATTCTTTAGATAAAGTGAAGCGATGTGAATCATTGTTATTATGAAGCCGTTATGACGGAGGGAAAGGGCAAGCATAGTAATGCAGTGAATTGTGTTTTAACTTACCAGTATTTGTATTGCTTTACTAATAATTGTGTTTTAACTTCTCAGTATTTGTATTGCCTTACTAATAATTGTGTTTTAACTTACCAGCATTTGTATTGCCTTATTTTAACTTACCAGTATTTGTACCGGTATTGCTTTACTAATAATTGTGTTTTAACGTACCAGTATTTGTATTGCCTTACTAATAATTGTGTTTTAACTTACCAGTATTTGTATTGCCTTACTAATAATTGTGTTTTAACTTACCAGTATTTGTATTGCTTTACTAATAATTGTGTTTTAATATACCAGTATTTGTATTGCTTTACTAATAATTGTGTTTTAACTTACCAGTATTTGTATTGCTTTACTAATAGTTGTGTTTTAACTTACCAGTATTTGTATTGCTTTACTAATAATTGTGATGAAAATTTTTATTTTTAAACCAAATTTGATCTTTTGATCTTCATAGGAATATTTTGGAAAGATGAAATTATAAAAAAAAAAAAATAACATTCTGTTTCTGGGATGCTGAAAAAGAGACAGTGGCATCGATCACAGTGGATACAAATTTTCTATTTGAACTCGTTTAGAGTTTGGAGAATTAGTTATGCAGAACCTTTGCATACCCCAGTTTTTACCTGGGGCATTATGCAGAAGTGTCTGTTGGGTTACAATCGTCACATGTTAACTTTGTGATTGGCCTGTTTTGATTTATAATTGAATTGTCAAAATGGTGACATCCTAGTCCAAATCTCATGAGTTTCAAGTCTGACGGAGCAGTCACCTCTAACCATTAATTCTAAGATTTATTTAGTAAAGCAAATTTTATTTTAAATTTCTTTCCATAAAATTCCTTTTCTTTTATTATTTCTACATACGGAAACTGTGATAACTTTGTTTAATTATGTAACTTTTTATACACATGAACTGTACAATGGGCCTATTTCTTATTACATCTAGTATTGTTTTACCGCTCTGCATGATACGAATGAGTGTGACATAATGTGTATCTGATTTATTATGAATGTAAACAACGCAACTATTTTCAATGTAATTTTTATTATGTTGATTGATTAATTAACATGAACATATATAAAGATTTATTGTGACCTCATTGTTTATATTTCATTTTCAAGACACACATCTCAAAACTGGTCTCACAAGTGGCATGGTTTTTGCCGTTCCCATCCCTGAAGAATTCTCTGCGTGTGGTGAGACGATAGAAGATGCCGTCAAAGTTGCCGTGAATGAAGCTGAGTAAGTAATCATTGTTTTCTCTATACTTTATTGAAACCAAATAGTGGAATTTGCTAACTAAAAGTGGTAGCATTTGGTAACTATGGGATTTGATATAAGAGCAAATATGCCTTATTGTTTGAAAGCAATGGTCTCCCATTATTGGAAAAACAGATAATGTATGAATGCAGATACAGGTGATGCACAAATATAAATACAGTGCAGTCTTTGTAATCGGGACGAAATCTCAGGAAACAGAATTTTCCTCATATGATTTACTCATCTGCAGTGGAAGGGTCCCTGTCTAATCAGGTCAATTTTTGGTTGAGATTATATTCAATAACTTAAAAAATGTTCTAAGCTCTTCATTCAAACACTCTTTTCTCACCCAAATGTTAAACGCAATTACTTCTAATGTCAACCACATCATGGCAAGACAGTTTCAAGATGATTTCCTGAGTGCAACTTTTGAAAAATCATGGCCTGATACGCAAAACTCACCAAACAGGAGAGAAATCACTGGCTGCATTTGTCCAGTTGACAATCTAATCCAAAGCACACTAAAATGCTGACAGAGGAGAAGGGTGAAGATAGAACTGGTCAGTTAGAGTGCTCTCCCCCTGCCTTTCATTTACTCAAATCAGCTTGACATTCACAATGTCAAGGCATTCACAATGTCAAGGCATTCACAATGTCAAGGTAATGCTGGAAGTGAGCTAAGATCCACCATGCATTTTGATCTATCCTCCAGCTAAGCTTGACTCTGAATGACGTCATCAAGGAGTGGCTGCTTGCTTTCACAAAAAGGCTTAAAAAATCCCTTAAACTGTTGGGGGGAAATCAAAATTCCTAGGTCCCTGGGTAATCAAGAACCTGGTGAATCGGGATCCGATGATTTTACATTCCACCGACGTTTGCCAATTACAAAGGTCACCATCCAATTATACTATGTTTTGGATGTATTATCTAGATTGCTATTATCTGAATATGATATATTTCTCAACATTTTCATTTCATAAAGTGGTTAATAATGTATAAAACTTCTCTCTCCCCTAGAAAGCAGGGGGTTTCTGGCAAAGCCGTGACACCATTCATTTTAGACATGGTCAACAATCTTACTGGTGGCGAGTCTTTACAAGCCAGTATCCTTTGAATTATAATAATAATAATAATAATAACAATGATAATAATAATGATAATAATAACAGTACATTTCTATAGTGCCTTTTACCTAGGTCTCAATTATATACATTATTTTCTCTTTGAATAAATTAGAAAGCATTTAGAAAGAAAAAGGAAAGGCTAGATGATATATCGCTTCAATATCTTATGCTGGCATTTACTCATAGACCTACTTTGGTGCTCGGCTAATTTAGTATAATCGTAGCGGTGGAGTCTTGTCCTAATCAATCAATAATACTTGCTTGAAATGAAATGCTGTGTTTGTCCATGTAGCGTTTGACGTGTATTGCTCTCTATTTAACATCAGAGAATAATTTAACAAAGATAAAGATAAAAATGGGTTTATAGTGCGTATTTCTGCTCATGCAGATTCTCAGACGTCACATCAATTATTCCCCCAGTATAGCCATATTAAATATGTACTATCTCAACTCCCTGGGGGAGTATACAGCAGAACGGCTGATTACGAGTGCAAACCTGCTAGCATGCTGACAACATCTTTTCCTGCCTATTCTCTTTTTACAATTGAGTGCGGTGAGGAAAATACATGAAAAGAGACTTACCATCCCAAGGACTTAATGTCAGACCAAGGGCCAGCAGGAATCGAACTGAAAGCCGACCTCGCTAACCACTCGACCATGATGACATAATTTAGCTCATACAGAGCTGCCAACCAATAAAAATGTTGTATTTAAATACAAATTCGAGACGATAATACAAAAATACAAATTAGGTGATAAAAATACAAATTCAACAAATCCAAGTTTTTGCCGTTTTTCGCCTCAAGACAGCGTAGAACAGGGCTTGATGGTGGCCTTGAACTTGGACATTGCGTGTTTATTAAAGGATGTGTATTAGTATGCCAATATCTTTTTAGAATATTTTATGAACATTTCAACTTGGAATTTATTTCATTCAGGGTAATCTCCTCTTTTTAATTGGATCTATATATTTTAACTGGATCATGTATGTGTGTAGAGTCAATATTTGAGATTTGATGGTATAAAATTATTAAGTATGGCGATGTGTGAACATCGGTCGATAGAAAACAAATTTGCAGATGAAAATACAAACTTGGTACTCTGTGGTTACAAATTCTGCAAATCTTAGGTTGGCACCTCTGCTCATAGATCAGTGCATTACGCTAATTCATGGTTGAGTTGTGTTCAATGTTATTGTTCCACAGCATATGATGGATGGCATCTGTTTGCAAGTGTATTTTTCCCAAAACAATGATGTGGTGTGATTATGAATATCAAATGAGATTAGATTTTTTTGTTTAAAAGCTCATGTAACCCATGAATTTATTTCACATTAGTCTATTTTTGTCTATAAAAGAAGTAATGCGCTCATAGCATTATATTATTTAATTGAATAATATTACTATGAAAACTGAGCTGGGAAAATTCCTTAGATGTATTAAGTTAACCCTTGACCTGTTGGCTGTAAGACATTGCATTGGTTGAAAACAACGCCAGGGTGGCAGGGGGAATGGCACATTGCTTGTCATTGATTCAACGGGGATTCTCTCAAGAACGAATGCTGGCTGATTCATTCATGCAGGATTTTTCAATTCCATTCCCAAACATTCCACACGATGAGCTCTCTCCATCCACATCATTATCACCCAAGAAATCCTCTACAAGTACCTCAAATATGTCCATGACTTCCTTCAAGGAAGATTTTCTAGGGCGACCTGTAGGTTTGCATTTTACGATTTTTGTTACATTCATACATTTTTAGAATATAGAAAATCATTTTTGTTGTGTTGATGTCTGTGTAACTTGGGGGCATCAGTGGCCTAATGATGAACACAGTTCGAACACGAGAAACTCAAGTGGCTCCACTCACCAATGCCGGTCAGCTGGGTGACTTGGTGGGATTGTATCCCGCTAGACATAAAATTTTCTTGATAACCACTAGTCATTGACAGCGTGTCCTTAAGTAAGACACTTTGTCCCATCTACTTCACTTGACTCTGGGGTGAATGAGTACCTGGCCGTTAAGACAGCAGTGTCTGTGTCTGAAAATTGTATAAGCGCCTTAGAGGCTGCTGGTCTTGTCCTATGTGTACCATGTTGCTGTCAGCCAGGGGAAGAGAAGAGAAAAAAGTCATGTATAAAAGCTTAGATGTTAAGGTCTATTGGCAATAAGTGCTATATACTCGTAAGTGCACTTTAACTTCTAACTTAACTTTGCTTAAATTGGTAAAGGGGAGGCTAGTTCATTGACCTTTAAGAGTTAAAGTAAGCTTGGTAGAGTGTTAGACCTCAGCTTGTATTGGATTTATTGGTATAGTAAGGGAAGTATTCATCTTATTTTCCTTTTTTTCTTTCGTTTTCTTTGCCTTGAATTGAGTGGGTTGCCCTTTCTTTAATTGAGCTCCTACAGGGTTGCCGCAGAGCACTCAGTTAGCCCTATTTTGGGGTTCACAGCCCTCAGTTAGCCCTCTTTTGGGGTTCACAGCCCTCAGTTAGCCCTCTTTGGGGTTCACAGCTTCCAGTTAGCCCTCTTTTGGGGTTCACAGCTTCCAGTTAGCCCTCTTTTGGGGTTCACAGCTTCCAGTTAGCCCTCTTTTGGGGTTCACAGGCCTCAATTAGCCCTCTTTTGGGGTTCACAGCACTCAGTTAGCCCTCTTTTGGGGTTCACAGCACTCAGTTAGCCCTCTTTTGGGGTTCACAGCCCTCAGTTAGCCCTCTTTTGGAGTTCACAGCCCTCAGCCCTCTTTTGGGGTTCACAGCCCTTAGTTAGCCCTCTTTTGGGGTTCTTAGCCCTCTTTTGGCCTCTGAATTTTTGAGCAATTTCTCTTCTCCATGTCTTCCAAATTACAAATGTATTCCCTCTTTAGACTTTAGTCATTTCTCCAAAGCCATTCCATATGATTGAAGTACGGAAATAAAGGAATTTAGTGACCTTATGATGGTATCTTGGATATATTACATAACAACCCTCGATTAGACTAGACCCTATTTGAAAAGTCAGCCCTCATTTTGGACTTAAGCAATGTTGTGGCAACCATGCTCCTAGGAAAGATGAGACAAGATTTAGTCTCTGTATAATCGATTAAATGATGGCGAATCTGCACTTTTGAGGGAGAAACAGACTAGAGAAAAATTGTCGAATCTTTAATTCATGATACTATTTTACATTCTACGCGAATGTCATGTAGCTCTGAGACGACTCCAATCGCTGTAATTGCTGAGATTCTGACACGCCTATTTCTTTTTGTCACCAATTTTATTTCTAAAATTTAATTTATAAGACTGACAGCAGATCCAGCAAGCCCTCAGGGCATAAGTCTTTTGGTTGTTGATCATAATAACAAATGCAGTTCCTCTCATGTTCTGTGAAGCTGTAAGTATTGTGGGCATTTGGTTCTGGTGGTAAAAGTTGTGTTTACATGCCATGCCCGGGCCCACTTATGTTGCCAAAGTGCCGTGTGGCTGGAACAATTCCAGGCCTATTTCACACAGCTTTTTTATTTTTGTATGTCCTCTCATGGCATAAGTAGGTCTTCTTGTAGCATCTGTATTGCTATGTGTGTTCATATGTGAAGTTCATAGCTCTACCTCTTTTTGTAATGATGTAATTAGCATTTTAGTGCAAAACAATAAATAGCCATCATTTAGGTCTGACTTAGGGGATGAATTACTGCTGGCACTGAAGGGGTTAAGTAGAATATGTTGTACGTTTTTTTCACCAAGGTTATGAAGAGTACAGGTAGGGTATATCAGGGTTCTGTCAGGCATGATTCTGTTGGGCGTTCATTTAGAAGAATGTGTTATGTTCTCGGCCTAACAAAGTGTGTTTCATGGTGCTACTTTGTTTTTTCATTTATTTTTAATTTCAGATAGTTATTGGTGCTACAGTGTTGGATTTGATTGTACATGTGAAGGATGACAACTTTGAGGTATGACACTTAAACGCTTTAAACAAGTAGGCCAATTTTTATGTTGTAATTATTCTTGAGATACATGATAAAATGAATTGTTATTTCATTGAAGCTTTTGCCATGTTTTATATTTATGTAATAATCTATGATGATCGAGAAGTGTGGCGTGGATTGGTAAAGTCTGCTTCCGACAATCAACTGGTCATAGGATTGAGTAAGTGAGTGAATAATCTATGGTTCTTTCAAGGGTACAATTACCAAATGATAACTCAGGTCCCCAAAAAAAAGAATAAAACAATAAAATTCTTACCAACCAACAACTTGGTTTTAGAAAAAAATATAAGCTGTGAAACCCAACTAATAACAAAATTAAATTATTTTAATGACGCTATTAATGCTAGGGGACAAACTGATGCCATCTTGTTAGATTTCTCTAAAGCATTTGATAAAGTAGATCACTTAGGACTAATAAATAAAATAAATTATTATGGCATCTCTGTAAATATCTTAGAATGAACCAGATCCTTCATGTTAGGTAGGAGCCAAAAAGTAATAGTAGAAGGCGTAGAGTCAGATCCAAATCCTGTACTTTCAGGCGTTCCACAG
>JASKDV010180798.1:0-12536 GCA_032466395.1 Aegires albopunctatus
ATAATAATAATAATAATAATAATAATAATAATAATAATAATAATAATAATAATAATAATAATAATAATAATATCTATGTGGTGCGCATTCGCGAGAATTGTGCGAAAATAAAAAGTCACGTTATCTGGACGGCGTTAAAAGAAATAGCCTAGGTCTAAACTTTTGGAAATGGCTGTTCTGCTTTGATTTTTCTAGATCTAGATTCTAGGTTGGAGTTGCATATCACTTCTAGATCTAATGTTCTTTTCTTTGTTTTCTCTAGGTCTAGAGATCTAGAATCTAGATCTTGCCTCAGGAACCTTGGTCTTTGTTCACAACGATCAAATAGATATCCCCATAAATGAACTAAAGAAAAGTAATAGGAGAACTAGGAACTCAGATGGTCAGACATTTAATATCCCTGTCTTTCAAAATGATTGCCATAGATATTCTTTTCCCCAGCACTGCTAAATTGTGGAATAAATTGAATCCAAATATTAGAAGTAGCGAAAGTGTTCATAATCTTAAACATAAGCTACAACATGAACTACTTAAATCTACATATAGGCCTAATTAGTCTGCTCTAGTTTGTTTGCTTGTTTGCTTTTGTGTTGTTGATTTATTTTTATTTATTTTTTTTTTATTTATTTTTTTTTGGGGGGGGTGTTTTTGTTTTGTTTTTTGTTGTTGTTGTTTTTTTGTGTTTTTTTTTGTTGTTGTTTTTTTTTAGGCGTATTGACAGTAATACTCAACCCAATTGAGTTGTGTCAGTTTATTTGAAGAAGAAGAAGAAGGGACAACTACATATGCGTACAACTCACGACTTCCTGTTTTGAATGCATAAAAACCTAGGGCAGGTCTAGACCTAGTCAATGAACATTTTAAGTGAAACAAATAATGATTATAATAGAAGCTACATGAATTTCAAACTTGAACATATAAACTGTGCACCCTTCAAACAACCCTGATGCACCATAAAAATTGTAGTCTGAGAGATGAGTGGTTCAGAAGCCTTTTGCTTCCGAACATTGAAAGTCTAGAAATATAAATTTATAGAAAATTGATAGATGATAACAATTAAATTAAAGTAAAAATAGCAGAAACTGGGGGTAGGGGGGGGGGGTGTAGAGGATACAATGTCCGGCCGAGGCCTTTAGGGACATTAAGCTGACCCTACAAAAATACTATAATATATTATTAGATTCTATTATAAGTCTGATCTTGACCTAGACCTAGATGAAGATTCTACAATCGAATATATTTCTTCTAGATTATAGATCTAAAAAAAAAAAAGAAATCTAGAATTTAGATTGCTGTAGTCTAGTTTTAGATCTTGATTCTCTTAGTCCCTTTCAGTCTATATCGACCCCTTCTACTTTTCTTCAACCCTTGATTGATATTATTAATATCATCTTTATCAAAAAGATATTATTAGGCCTATCTCTATGAACCATCGATATACTACTAGCGTATTAGACAATAGATAAGTATTTATTTATAATCCATAATAATATAATAATAACATTAAAAGCCCACAATTAGCGTTGTAAACTCACGTCATTGGATCAAGACTATGACGGGAAAGCGGGGTAAAGGAAGAAATGCCTCGAATTCACAGCGTCCACGCAGACCGTAAAGAAAATGCATTCATTATAATTCACCACTCTTTTTGCGCAGAGCAGGCAGACCGGAACGGTCGGAATTTGTTAATGTGTTCTGCTTCCGCTATTTCCGATTTTGGCGTCCCCCTGTATCTCCTTTTTCTGACTAGGCAGACCGGAACGGTTGGAATTTGTTAATGTGTTCTGCTTCCGCTATTTCCGATTTTGGCGTCCCCCTGTATCTCCTTTTTCTGACCAGACAACAAACTGGTCTGTGCGGACACTGTGGATAAGAAAGAGGCCTAACGATGACGATTTCTAGCATGGCGGCTAAACTTTAGTAAACACAGCATAGGGTCTCCCTCTTGTCAAGCCGATAGAAGCTAACTTCCTTGCCCAAGCGTCGAGCAATGCCACAAACTTACAGCCGCCAGTACCATTCTGCTTTTAACCAATAAACTTGTACTTCATACGTGTCCTTATACGTATACTTCAAGTTGTATGGCCTGCTTTTGGCCACGCTCACTCAAAACATTATTATGCCGAATTAAGGAGCGTCGCGAATACTTTCCAATGTTAGTTCCTTAAACATGTCAGAGACATAATATTGTCGTTGGAGAAGAATCACCAACTAAAGAAACCCTTAATAATATAATAATAATTATGATCATCTTATATTTGACAAGCATCGATAGATATTGCTTTGTCGATTGCTAACCAAGTGTCTGACTATTGATCTGATTACATAAATTTATATTTTCTGTTATCAGACCATCATTCACTTCACAAGGTCAAAGTAAATATATTTCTATGAGGAAAGAGAGACAAAGATGACTACATTCAATGGACATCGCCTTCTTCACGCTGTTGCTTCGAGCCTCGCCATTTTATATCCAGCCAAATGTGATGTCACAAACCGGATGTTATCCTTTGCTTGTCATCTGCTTGTGGTCTGTCAGCGAAGGCAAATGTTTGGAGGCTACTTCTGGCTTTCTCATGTTACTATCCTGATTATTCAATTTGATCACTGAACCATCCGATAAAATAAAAATTGATGGATGAAAGTGCACTATTAAAATAATTATATAAATGTATTATAGTTCTGTGTGGTGCCTCATTCCTTAGCATATTATTATCCTTACTATGATAATTTGAGAACATAAAGAGAATTGGTTGAATGACTTTTATATATTTTTCAGTATGGTTGTTTTGGGGATAAAAATGCAAAACTAGCAGCTGTATCCCATTTAACTTTAATTACACATTTTGGAATAATTCTAATTTCATGTTTCATTCAATATAGTTCATATCGGTAACATTCTTGTATTTAAAAATTACTAAACTTGTTGTTTTCCTTTTTCTTTTCTTCTCTTTGATTATCTCTTCTTTGGGAATCGGTGAGGTTGTTGACTTTATAAATTTGTTTTGGTTTTGGTTTTCTGCTTTGTTTTGCTCTTTCTGTATCTTCCGTTCAAATTATTTGACAATGCTAATCTTCCCGAAATATGAGACCAGTAGATGAAATAGAAATGGGAGTTAAAACATAACATTAATGACCTCGCATCTTTTCAGCCGTGGTGCAGATTTAACCCACTTGTACGTGTCACCTCGTCGTATAAACATAAACGAGGTGGTTAATTAAGGCATACTGATCTGTTAAGTGATTGTCAACAAGTTGAATCTTTGAAAGTTCTTGAAGCAAAGCTCAAAAGATGAAATTTGTAATGTTGTAAAACTTATCTTGCATTGCTTCTTGCTTAATGAATCATTGTCTCCATGTAGCTATGGTGAATAATGTACTTAAGGGTAACTCATTTAACTCGAAGAGATTAATTAATCTTCATTTCTTTCTGGTTACTACGCTTTTTGCGTGTATTCGTGTCAAGATTTTGAAGAGTTAGATATATAGATCGAGATCTAAAGAACCTCGTCATGCATCAATCTTTGTCGCAGATGCTTTAAAATAGCTAGACGAAGAACAACAAAAAACAAACAAGCAACAGCTAATAATATTATCGTTCATGAATGTTCAAGAAGTATTGAATAATATGTGACTAACATCATCTTTTAACATCAATAGAATTAAGCCAACAAGCGATATATAGGGCAAGATAACCAAACCCAAGGGCACAGCTGCGATATAAATCGTCACTTCATTAAAAATGTGTGCTTTGAGCTAATGAAATGACATTTGAGATTGGAGAGAGCATCTGGCACTTTCAAAATCTATCAAGAATATTGGATGCAAAAACAACCGTAATCGAATACACGTACAATGATATTCATTGCACAGTACGCCATTAAAGACAGGAATAAATCAGGGCTAGTGAAAAGTTGACAGAATAAATTAATGCTATTTGATTTGTAAAATAATGCTAAATACTAAAATGAGCAATACAAATTGAGATAAAAATGGTTTCCTCTGCAGAATAATCAAAGACATTTTTGCTAATAGGATATTATAATCTATTAACAAAAAGATTGATTACAAACTGATACAGGTTTTGACGCAAAGAGACAGCCAACAAAATCTATTAAAACTGCCGACTTGTTGTTTTACTTTGGTACTTATTTATTTCTCAAGGGCCTTTGCAACTCTCGCTAAGTAAAGCTTCTAGATCAGATGTACAGAGTAGTGTTTTGTAGTGTTTGTTTGTTTGTTTTTTGTTGTTGTTGTTTTGTTTTGTTTTTGTTGTTGTTGTTTTTAGTTGTTTTTTTTTGTTGGTTTTTTTTTTTTTTTTGGTTGTTGCTGTTGGTGTGGGTTTTTTATTATGTAATGAATGAATTCATTGATTTATTTATGGTCAAAGGAGAAGTTCGCTATTTACGTGTACCTTATATCTTTCTATACCCAGAGGGGCATAGGGCAACAACTCTCCATCGGACTCAGTTTTGGGCAACCTTCCTCAGCTCTGTCTTTGACATGCCAACGTACTTGATCTCTACCTCTGTGATTTTTTGTCCTTTCTCGTTGGGTCGTGCCACTTTGAGTTTCCTTGTGGACTCCACTCTAAGATCTGCTTTGTGGTGTTTGAGGTTTCCCCGGCGCATGATTAATCCAAACCCACTTTATTTGCTTGACTTGGGTGGTAATTGGGGTTTGTTTCATACGTCTACACAGCTCTTCAAATGATATCGTCTGGAGCCATCTAATCTTAAGTTTGCACTTCAGGCATCGGATCTGTTGATGAATGTCTGCAGTTATTGAGTGTTAGATTGGGTAGTTCTCCATGTTTCCGACCCAAATAGTAGGACAGACTTCACATACAAATTAAAAATGCTGATTTTGATGTGTAGCGAGAGGGAAGTTGATGTTCATTAATTTGTTATATTTTGCTTCAATTCTTTTTAAATTCAAATCGTTGCGAATATTTCAGACTCTACATCATTCATTTATTTTGCTTACACTCGGTGCGATACTTTTTTGATAACATTTTGTTGTGCAGTTCGATATTACTATAAATCCGAGGATCATTCCCAGGACTTTGAGACATGATGGCAATTCTATTGATGAGATGTTACACAAATCCTCATAATGTATTCTCATTAATTTGATTACAGGCTGGAGTCAAAAGCTATAACAATAATTAATTTAGTCATACAAATTTTGTTTGAATAAGTATACGTCATGTAAATTATTGTAAATTATACAAATCCTTGTAAATCAAATTACTATATGAAATAATACATTAGATTATCGTCCCAGGGCTTAATACAATGATTTAAAAAAGAAAAAATGGATGGATGGAAGAACGACAGGAAGAAAGAGAGAAAGTGGGTAGGAAGAAGGAAAGAAAAAGAAGGGACAAAAGAAGTAAATGATTGGGTAAAATGCAATGCAGACGTTAATAATACAATAAGGGAAGAAAGGAAAGTTTACGATTTCGAACTGAATAACATCATTATTGCTGTTATATTTCTGCTCAATGAAAGGAAATAAAAGCCCTCTGAAGATTCTGAAATCTTCATTTTTAAAGCTCTTAAAGCTTCAATTTTACAAAGTTTTGGTTAGTTATATTATGGTGTGTTGCTTTCGATTTTATTACATAATGTATATTATAATTCTATTGGGGTGTTCTTTCTTCTTCAATCCTTTAATTCTAAATGAGAAGGGTTTTTTTATGGAAAAGGGTCAACATTTAAGGCCAGTATTAAAGAATCGATCATCATCTTAAGTGACGTGTATCTGACAATGACATAAAGGATCGATTCTAACAGACAGTTATCATGACAGGGCATGTTTTTCTTCTCCCAAGCCCCTGTGCTTGTATGCATGTCGCGAGGCAACTAAAGATGAGTCCTATCTGTGCTCTATCTTGTCTTTCAAGCCTTTTTTATTTTGTCCCCCTGGAAGAAAAAAAAAGGGGGGGGGATTTGGTGAGGAGGAAGGGAGGCATATACCCAGTAGCCATCCCCCAATTGTGGGCATTGCTTGACTTAAAAAATACTTTTCGGGGTCACTTTCTATCGAGAACTTATGTACACATAGGGCGTCAGAAAATCCTGGGTGGTCTTAGCAGTGAATGTTTTTGAGGCTTGATGGCCATCATTAATAAGGTGCTGTTTATGTAGGTTTTGTTGTGCTTCTTTTCCTTCTGGTGACCATTTTCCTCTTCTAAAACCTACTTCTTCTACCTTTTTTTTTTCTTTCTTTTAAGTAGCCAATCATCTAGATTCTTTCCGTGGGCGCTGAGACGACCCTAGAGTCTAGAGGCTGATATAGCCCTTAAATTCCAAATAACTTATTCTCTCTCTCTCTCTCTCTCTCTCTCTCTCTCTCTCTCTCTCTCTCTCTCTCTCTCTCTCTCTCTCTTTCTTTCTTTCCCTCTCCCTCTCGCCCTCTCCCTCTCTCCCTCTTCCTCTCTCCCTTTCTATTCTCTCTCTCTGCCTCTCTCTCTGTCTCTCTTTCTCCCTCTCCCTCTTTCCCTTTCTATTCTCTCTCTCCCTCTTCCTCTGTCTCTCCCTCTCTCTCTTTTTCTCTCTCCCTCTCCCTCTCCCTATCTCTTTCTCTCTCTCTCTCTCTTTCTTTCTCTCTCTCTCCATAACGTTTTCTGACCACACCTCGGTGAGTGCGGAAATTAGAGATCCCATTATCTCGTAAATCCTTGTCCGTTCGTGACGATGAAACGTAGATCTTTGCTTCGGCTGCAAACCACTTTCCCCCCAGATTTAACCCTGGTCGTTATAATAGGGCGTTGATGCCTCTTACGGCTAGAGAGCTTGTAAAAGTTTAAAAATTGGCTGATTTTCTGGTATTTTCGTTTGCGTGTTTTTGAATGGATATTTATTTTGCCATTATAAAGGCGGCGTGTCAATGTAATATTTAAATAATTAAATCAATATTTCATATTTTTTTCTTATTGTAAAATCGAAATTGCCTATAAGTACTTGGTCATAGAATAAGAAGATTTGAAAGATTCTGATACGATCTATATCTTTCTTCTCTTCTCATCATACTTCTCAATCTGTGAGCTAAGCCACAGCCGACTCCACATAGAGTGGCAAAGCCATAACTGTATAGTTTGCTTTGTAAAAAATGTGTGCTGGAGAGATACTTTCAAAAACACCAACTGAAAACGATTTCTGTTTAAATTTTTTTTAATCGATTTTTCTTTCCATTTTTTTTTTTCTTTTTTAATCTCACAACAACTTTTAAACATCCCATCCTTTCATGTTCGTGGGTTAAGAGGATTTAAAGGATCATCTTTCGTCTATATCCCCCCCTCCCCCCTTCTAGTTCTGCCCTCTTTATGTGAAAACCAACCAATTTTTAGCCTTATCCTGACGAATTAATGGCCCGATTAGCGTATGTTCCTTTGCAACAGGAATGTATTGTAAAAAACAAAGAAGAGCTTTAAAAAAAAGAAAAGAACAAACGTATGAAAAACGGAAAATGAATAATGAGACAACATTAAGCAAGTAAAAATGTGTTATATGTAAATAAATTCGGGTAAGAATTTCAATTTAATTCCAATACAATTAATGTGCTTGACCATTTTTGGTTAGAATAACCACCAGTAATATCTTTACTATTTGCACGGAACCGGTTCATCATGACCGATATATCGACAGAATAATAACGAATGAATTCATTTATCAAAAGTGCAGCATAATAAGCCTTTTGCCAACATAGTTTTGTAATTTTGACAGTAGTAGATAACAGAAAAAAGATCCTGGAGCCTTGGATGCCATAAATGAAGTTGTAAAAATAATGCAAATAACAGTTCAGCACCAATTTTTCATATCGATCATTGATGATAAGATTTATCGGAAATGATTGAGAAGGAATTTGGAGAATTGCGCGGGTTTTATAAATTGCGGGCAACAATTTAGAATTTAGTAATAAGTAGTATATTTCGATCTCCTTTCTTTCGTAACCCTCGTGAAGCATGGTCACTAGTATCACGAATTGGGATGTGAACATGGGAAAAAGAGTGAGTAATACCCATACCGACGCCATGTTGGTGGATACGCATTGTAATATGAGGCTAGATCAATATCTAAAATCTTTGGATTCAGGAGGTAGCGAGACCAGACATGGCATAAGAAAAGATAACACCATTTACATTGTAAGAAAGTCTGTTTTCTACCTAAATGGAACTTATTATTGAATTGACACGGATATTTTTGCTTCTTGATTGGTAACAACATATCAGGCCAAATTCACGATTTAATTTTTCGGTCAAAATGGTACAGACATCCTTGTAACTCTTTCACTAACTCATTCACAAACATTGACTTGAAGAGTCTCGTTGGAAGCAAAAGTAATAAGAACATATTTTTTCAATCCAAGAACTTCACGGCAATTTGTGGATTAATGGTCATTATAAAGTCAAGGGTATAGATATTTTCTATCAAAAATGAGTTCTACACGGCTTTTTCAAATATTCTCATCTGTTGCCATCCTCACGGACATTGCCAAACTGTTTCAAATAGTCAATTTTGATATTATCAATATTATCCATTTTTTTATGAACGATCTGTCACCGTATCTCTACATCTTTGTTTTGGGGACTCAGTTGTTTCAGAGGTCATAAGGTCATAATTTCCTTGAGGTAAATCGAGGCTGATTGTTTCAGTGAGACATAACAAAGTAAGGCAGTTTTGTACTCGATTCGAGCTTTCACGGGTAACAAGTGTAGAGTCCTCAGCATCTCTTTGCTGCAAGTAAACCAAGATTCATTCAGAATTGGTCCGGGGTCTTTTGGGGATATTATCTGGAAGACCAGCCAGCAGACAGTTACAATAGTCTAGTTTTGATAAGACCAATGATGAAGCTAGTGTTTTTAAGGATTTTTCTGTCAGAAAGGCTTTAGATGAGAATTTCCAAATGCATGGTCTTAATAACATTGTTTATCTGGAAACATTGCATTGAAAGAATGTTGTCCAAAATGTGTCCTAATTTGTTTGTTCTCTCAGAGAATTTAATTTCAACACCAGCTATATCAAAGGATCAAATATTGATTGTTTTCTTTTTTGCATCAAATGAACACTGTCAGACTTCTGTTTTTTATCGTTAATTTTTAGTTTGTTACTAGCTGGGTACCCGGCTTCGCTCGGGGAAAAAGAGTACGTGACTGCATTAGTAATTACCAATGATTATGATAAGTGATGAGGCAAACAATCCATATTTCACATGAATACTAAGAATAAGATATTGCTGCTCGCTTCGCTAAAGCTTAATGCTTGCTTTAAATCTAGATCTAGAATAAGAGAAATTATTGAGCGGAGAGTAGGATCTATTTTTTAAGGCATACGGATTCGCGTGGTAGTTTTGCCATATTGCTTTCAATGCCGACTCTACTTTCGCTGGATCTAAATAGATCTAGCTACCCATTCACTGCTGGGTCGACCGTATGGTAGCCGCAGTGATAATAGAACGCACTATCCTATCAATTGGACCACCAGGCCTGTGGCTAAGCTGTGTTTCGCTTAGTCAAAATAGAGAGGTCTTTTGATGATGGATCCTACGCGCAAGATCTTGAGCCTTTTTTGGAGTTTGGAAGACATCATCGGTTTCCAATCATCTAGTTTTAGATCAGGATTTAAATTCGATTAATTTTAAGAATGAATCAGTCTCTAAATCTATTACATATATATATTATCCTATCAAACAAATTAGCTTCTTGATCGAGAGATAGATCTCGATCTAGATTAGATCTCGATCTAGATTAGATCTCGCTAGAATTTTAATGGACAGATTCAGTTTCTATGGTTCGATTTTAGATATAATGTTTCTAGGTAGACCATAGACTTTGTATACTGTCTATGATCTAGACCAAGAGATCAATAGATCTAGATGTAGTCAAAGTATTCCCACTATATTTTTCTCTATTTAGATCTAATTTCTAATCAAGCAACTGAAGGCTCAGTAGTCGCTGTATTCAAGAGGAACTATGAACTGCCGTAAACGGAAACATGTGACCTGTCGTAAAACGGTCATAAGCAGTAGATGTCATTTTTTACATCATAATTTGTATTAAGATTTTATCCGACCAGATTTAGGAAATATAATGACAGTTCAATATGTGAAAATTCCAAAGCTGCCAATTCTTTGGTTTCGGAGGAAATCGATGACGTCTGTATGCTATGTGTATCCTATGCCGCAACGATCCACTTTTATAATGTAGATAGATTTTGCATCCAATCCTTGACAGAATGACAACAATCTTTCAACAAAAAGAAACATATAAATTAAAAAATTTTAATTAAAAATCTTCCAAAATCAATAAGATATATGGGGCATGTAGCAGTTTAATGTAGTGTCAATGTTTAATAAATTATTATACCATTTTCTTTATAACGAATTTACTGGATGCACTTTTCGATTTCTAGCTATGTTTTAGCAAGAAAAATTAATTCAGTTATAGATTAAAGATACAGGATTCTCATTTTAAGCATTATGGGGCTAAACATTTGACATCGATATATGAGAAAAATTGGTGAAGACCCCTCTCCCCTACCCCCACCACTCATCCTCTTCATGATCTAGCTACACATAAATCAAGTTGCTATAATGGTCCTGTACTTTTTAATTCATCAGCATTGTATTAATTTGATATAAAATCTATTATTTGTAATAGTATGTTTGAATTTGATGTGTATGAGAAAGAGCTTTAATTCTATTAATTATTTCAAAACATTAATTTTGGGAAAGAGCTCTTCATTTAAAGTAGCGTTGTTATGAATAAGATATTACATAATGTAGTTCACTATGTGTTCCCATGATTTCATAATAATATACTTATTGTATCTTAATATGTTTTCATGAATTTATATAAGCTTGATGATAAATTTATACTATTGATAGTAATTTAATAATATTATTGTGCTTTTGGTTGTATTATTTGCAATTGCCTCATAGTTTGGGGTGAAAAACCAATTTCCAATTATTTGTATTAAATACAAGTAATCTAAAATAATATGATATTATTGTTTTCCATCTTGTTAAAATATCACATTTTAAATATGCTATATTTTCGTTATTATGTATAATAATATACTTGGAGTAGAATCTACACAAGTCAAGAAGTCCACCCCTCATATTATGAGGCATCGTTGACCTGGTGGCTTGCAGATTTAAAGTCCTAGGTTCAATTCCAATTCCTGCAAGGGTACGATGATGAATCCTTTGGAAAGGCTCAACCATCTTCACCTCACCATTCCCTGATGTAAAGTGAGTATCTGGCTATTGGAAGAGTCAGGGCTTGTCAGTATACTGGAGGATGGTGTCATCTATTAATGCCCACCTCTTCGTACTACACCGAGAGTTCAGAACAAATCTCGAATGAAAAAGCTTGACGGGGTAAAAAGCACACAATTTCGTAGATTCTATGTTACATAATAAGGTGAATTTGGGGTTTCATATTACTGCATATATCATGAACTTCTCATGTATATAGTCATGCTTCAGCCTAAGAGCCATGCTCATTCTTTTTCTTTATTGTCGTGATATCAATAAACAACAATATTAATCGTCATCATTCCTTGATTGCAAATCATGAAAATATTATGAATGTTGTCATTGGCCATCGACGTGGTTGTGATTATTTTTTTATTTTATTTTTTTTTTCCGTGAAAAGTGTAGAATTAAAAGTGTCACTTTTGTTTGACTACATAATATTTATTTATTTATCTCATAATCTCTTTTTCCTTTCTTCCTTTCTTTTTTCTTTCTTTCTGTCTTTATTCTTTTCTGGGGTGGAAGAGGGGGGGGGGGGGGATTGTTTTGTTTTGTTTTAAATTTATTTGGGGATTTTTAAGGGGGAGGATGTTTTATTTCGTTTTGTTTTCAGTTTATTTTTAGGGAGAAGTGGAATAAAAGAAGAATTTGTGTTCCATCAATGTCTATTGTCCTCTTATTAACCAACAAACAATGAGCAATGATGTTACTAATGAATTCCTCTAAGAACCAAGACGCATCTCTGAAATTTTAAAGTTAGTGTCGACGATAAATTTTTCTCTGAATATGTTTGAATCAGTTCTACCAATAAAAACAGAAATACGATGAGTAGAAGGTTAAGATATAGAAAACTTCCATTTCAAATATATTATCTCATATTATGTCATAAAAATTGAGTGGCCTGGATTGTTTTTAAAATTGGACGGACCCTATTTTGTTGACGGATAATATCATTTCACTTATCTTTATTATTTTTTTTATATCAATTTGGCTGAGCGGGAGTCCGCTGATGGTTCATCCATGTTGGCTTAAAGTCAACATTTCAATTTTTGGACTGAATATAGAATAAACTTAAAATGATACTTTGTAATCCATGATATGATTATGAATATGTTTTACTGTTGTTATAATGCTTTAATGTCTGTTATATGTCCAGATGAATTCCAAGATTATCTAAATAGATACTGAGAGAAAAGAGTGCTAAAGATGGGTGGAGAGGGAGAGAGAGAGAGAGGGGGGGGGAGGAAGAGAGAGAGAGAGAGAGTGGGGAGGAG